>WTSP01012403.1:0-29301 GCA_025331215.1 Actenoides lindsayi | reverse complement strand
GAGTATAGTTGGGTAGGACCTCTAGAGCATTCCATTTGAACTTAAGGCAGCTTTCAGCAGGGTTTATTTCACAAATAGGTTAGGTTGCTCAGGGCTTTGTCCAGCTGTGCTTCAAAAATGTCCAAGGATGGAGTTTCCTCAGCCTCTCTGGACAATTTCTTCCAGTGCTGAACCACTCTTTGTATGTTGTTAATACAGCTAGCAACAGTACAAATTGATGCCGTCTTTTAATGACTGGAAAGAGAAAAGGAAGCCTTGGTGAGGCTGGTGAAGATTTGCTGGTAATTCCTTTCAGAAGTTCTGGGAATGTGAAGACCTGTTGTTAATGAAAAGTTCTTGATCTTCCCAAGACTTGTGTTTGGGCTCTTTGAGTTAGACCCTTCTGAGCTGTCACTGCAGGAGTGTATGCCCTTGCAGGACTTGGGCCCCTAATACAGAGATGTGATGGCTGTCCTGTATGTGCCCAGTGTGGTGTGGTGGACGAGGTACCGTCTTTCTTTTGCGTTGGCTGTGTACAGGTAGTGCAGCCAGACAGATGGTGAATGGGAGAGAAGCTGTGTCAGTGGTTGGACTTTGTGATGTGATGTCCCAAGATTATTTCATACGTATCCAAAATTTGGGGAACTAAGATACCTTCTTATTAGTCCATGTCCAAAGGTGTGTGATAGGTCGCCTTTTCTGAAAGCTGCCTCTTGGGAAAGGCCAGCTTACAGTGCAGAGCAAACATCTGAAGTTTGGTGGACTTGAAACTGAAGTAAACCTGGAAGCAGCCCAAGGGTTTTCTTTGTTGGTGGCCTTTTTGCCTGGAAAGGAGAGAATCAAACTGTGTGCAGATGTCCACAGTTTGGCCTTGTCTATGTGAAGAGCTGATCTGATCCCACAGTAGGAGTTTGCCAGGGAAATTGATGCTATCAGCATCTGGGTGTGCTCTCCTTCTCCTGCTTGTCCTATTGTCTGAAAAACATGTTTGTCAGTAATTCTTCAAATATTATTTCCCCCCTGTCACTGTTATGCATGTATTCTTCTGCTTTCACACAGTCCAATTTCTTCATAAAAATAGAAGCTGAAAGCAAATTTTTGCGATCATGAAATGTTCGCAGGACCTGTCATCCAAGGAAAGATTGAAGAGACTAATTGAGTGTGTATATGGGAGTAGGCAAGATGACAAAAGTGCCATCACAGTGTAGATACTGAGAATGCATTAACAGAGAGAAGGGGGAGAAGCTTTGCAAAGAAATCTAATTAGAAATAATAGTATAAAATGAAATTTCAGGACAAAAAAAAAGTTGTTCTTAAAATGTAATAGGCCTTGTTCAAATTTTTTTTGGCAGAATACACAGCTGAGGAAGTAGCTTGTAGTGACAGAAAATTGATGGGAACTTGAGTTCTTTGGAAATTATTGTAAAAATAACTCTCAAACCGTTAAGATACTATTTTGTCTCTTGTGTTCAGAAATAGCATCAAATGCACTTTACTAAATAGACCGTCTTTCTACTTGGTACACGTATTGCTTTGGTGAGGGGAGAACTAAAAACAAACCTTTGTTGTTCTCGAGAGAGCAATAATAGAAGCTACACTTCTGAAAATAGACATTTATGTGGAGAAGGAGACAAGATAAGTCAGGGATATTTTAGGTTTACTATCCTCTAGATGTGTCTGAGAAAATTTTGGATTGACTAGTGACTGCTTCTCTTGTCCACTAGGACCGGATCTGGTGGAAGGGAGCTGGTGCATGGGGCTGAGCTGAGGAGAGCTGTACTGGTGTGACCTGTGTGCATGTGGATGCGGCTTCCTTCTGGCACCCAGAGAGTTAGGAAACAAATATCACAGTTTAGAGGGTTTTTTTTCTGGCAATTAGTAAGCTCCTCCTGCCTGCCTCAGTCCAAGTGTTGTAGTGGTAACATTAACCATGTCTCTGTGGCATGGTAGTAGCTAGCTATCAAATTGATGTCAGAACACTAGGTTGTCATTTTGCTCTGTGGATTCAGCAAGTAGGGGGAAAAATGAAAGTGATGAGGATTTCTTCTGACATATAAATAACTACTGTAGTCGCATGTGGCAAGGGCATGGAAATAACTTGCTAAATACACTGGCGTGGAGGTGGAAAGTGAGGGATAGAAGACTTGTTTGCTTCGTGAATTCAAACATACAGGCTGCAGGGAGTAGCGTGGTTGGGTGGTGATGTCTGCTCCTCTGTGCTGCTTTGTCCTCTTCTCCTCATTAGTCTCTCAGCAGCTCAGCTATCTGTATTTCAAGGCTGCTATCTTCTCCTTCCTCCTGGCTACCTCAGCACTTGTGAATCAGGTTTGGACATCCACCCTGCCCTTGGCTCCATAGGGATGCAGGGAAGTTGCTCTTTTGAGTGAGGTTTGTGCTCTTCCTGTGCAGTTCTTGGACTGAACTTACTGTTGCCCTCAGTAGTGGCAGTCCAATGTGCCAGGTTTTCTGGTTTGCAGTTGCATGGCTCACTTTGGAAAATGTCCCTTCATTCAGGGGAGCGACTGCAAAGGACATTGTCATTGAGAAGACCATACACTGATCTGGAAATATGCAACGTTTTCTGAATTATGGCTTTTTGCACAATATTTAGCTTGTACTTCTTTGGACTCTGCTCTTACTTGAAGAGGGCTGGATTACTGGTGTTAGGAAATTTATATGGGCTACCTAGAAAAAAAATTCCTCGTATTTTAAAGAAGTCACTGTGGCTAATTACGTTGTTATTTACCACTTCTGCTAGCCACTAGCTGAGTAGTACTCTGGTCACTTGCTGCCAGTGAACCTCGCTCTTCAGTGAGGGTGGAGGCACTCTCAAATTTTTCGCAATTTAGGATTTGTACACATCAGAGCAGGTGATTCAGGAAAGGGTGCTCCCATAAATCTTCTGTCAAATCCCTGCATCCAAATATAGAAATACTAAAGTTTCTCACTGAAACAGATATATTTTAACCTGTTTTTTAAAAAAAGAAATATGGAATTTTTTAAACCTGGTTAAACTTCAGAATTTGGACCTAATGAGAGACTTAATTACCAGATGGAAAGCAGATGTTACTCTCAAGGTAGAAAGTAGGAGTCAATGTGATGACAGACCATCTGTGTTACTCTTTAAGTATTTGTGTTTTCCCTGTGTTATTCATTTAATGCTTTAAAAGTGCCGCTGTCAGCATCTTGACATAAATCTGACCAAATCCTGTTTTATAGTACCAGTCGTAATTGTAGCAGCTTCAGATTTTTGTATTCATAAAAATGTGGTTTTGCCTGTGCAGGCAAACTGCACGACTTAATAACTTCAGAAAGAATGAGGCGTTAGAGGGATATTGAATTACTCTGAAAATCCACTCTGAGTAGTATTCTTCTCACTGAAGAGAGTAGCCACAGCTCAAATGTGTTCACTTTAAGAAGTCTACTATAAGGGAAAAAACAAGATGTGAGCACCAGCAAAAGTCTGGCCCCATTTCAAATTCAGAGGCCTCATTTTCTCCCACCTGTTTTTTATTCAGGGATTGCAAGAGGCTCTTTTCTTTTTCGTGTCCCAGTCGGGTTTTCAACTTTGAATGAACTAGTTGAAATGAAGAAAATAGTCTCACTACACCTGCTAGCTCTGCCAAAACCAGAAGTAATTAAGGAAAAAAGTCTTTCGTTGCAAGAGGAATTGAAAATGCTTACATTTGAGGGGGAAATGGCAGTATCAGCATTTGCTCCATGGGAAAGGCTGAAAGTAATAGAGCTGCTAGATGCAGAATGTGATTTCCTGGTGGTTAAATCTTGACTTGACCTCCAGTCAGGTGGGGTAAAAGTCCTGAGCTCTTGAAAGTCATAAAAATGCCCTTTTTTCAGCTATACTGAGAAGAACTCACTGAGGCAACTTGCAGCTTCAGCTCTTTCTGTAGTTAATCACATGCTTGTAATAGGTTATATAGTAAGTTTTGGTCTGCGTGCTCTTTCATCGTTTTAACCAACTGGAGTGTGTTTGGGGTTTTTGCAGCTATTTTTTTTTTTTTTTTTTTTAAATCACACTGAAAACCAGGGTTGTATTTCTGCCTCACAGTACATGCTTCTATGGTGGATTTTGCTCACCTTCACTTAAAAGTGGAGGGGGAGTTGGTAGGGGTGAGTCTGGGGCCAGTTCAGATGCCAGGTAGGTTACTGCGCTTTGGCCCCTTCTCCTCCTGGCCCATCACAGCCATGAGAACCATGTCAGCACCCAGGCTGGTTGCTGCAACAGTGCCACCCCCAATATTCAAGGTGTTTGTGAAGCAGTAACAGTAACCTGTGGAGAGAAGAAAAGTAGAAGAAACCAGAGATGTATCACAACCTAGACATTCTTTAGCATTTGTGAAATGCTAAATTTGAGAATCTGCTCCAAGCTAGTTAAGAACTGGGAAGAATTACTTCTTTTTGTCTGTCTTTTTTGAAAAGAGTGTATAGAAAATGTTCATCTTAACTTTCTTATTATTCTGTATTGGATAATCTATGCCTTAGCTCGACAGGAAAAAAATCAGCTGTCATCTTCTACTTTTATGGAAAGAGATTTGATATTCTTGCCGTATTGCCTAAAAAAAAAAAAAAGACGATTCTTGCTTCTGTCAAAATGCAAATTTTATCACAGATTTGTGGGATCACAGTCACTGTGTAGCAGTTGCATAGGTGTGTAAACTGCAGTGGGATGGAATAAATAATAAGCTGACTTGAGAATGACACTGATTGTAGCCACCCCAACCTTTTTTACATTGCTTGTAAATTGTGGAGTCTCCTGGCTTCCACTTCCCACCCTTTCTTTAATCATAATGAGAGTTTTCTACAGACCATTTCTTTCCAAATACTAGCATAACTACTGGCTTAAAATGAAATTCTATCAGACCTATAACTGCTAGCCTGGAAATTGGTGGTATGGCCTGTGCATGTTTATATATATATAATAATATAAGTTAACTTTCTGTATTTATATGTGATTTTAGGTTATTTTTATGTATTTTTATATATTATAGTATATAAGCAAAGTGATTTTCAAAACCATACCTATGAGGAATTTTGCCCTAGCATACTGAAAACTGATGGTAGCTGAGGAGCATTGTTTGAAGGCATCAGCACAGTGTTAACCCACCAAATCTACAAGACCTTCAGAGCATCCCCAGTGTGAGCCTTAAACCTGGCTAAAAGGGGTCATGCCTTCCATCCTGCTTTCAGGGAGAAGGATCTTGCTTCCTGCCCTCCCGCCTAGAGATATGGGGTGTTCTGTTATGGGGAAACCAAAGATTTTTTCCAGCCCTGGCCACAGGAGTGGGCATGCATGTTTTCAGGCACTTAATCTTGCTGCTGCATAGAGGAGAAGTATTTTATATCCTTTCCTTTCTGTGAGAGAGGGAGCTCTCAACTCCTCCTGAGGCTTGAGGAGAGGTGGTAGAGGTTTTAGAGCAGATCTCTATGTACAGTTGTAGGCTGTTGCCCCTCTTTGTCCACCCCCCCAGTTTGGCCAGATGAGGCTCAGAAATCTTAAAGCCCCATCCCTGTGGCACAAACCGGTAAGTCACAGCTCAGACAAGTTCACGTGGCAGCAGCAGAGACCATGAGCAACCCAAGCAAGCGGGCAATTGACTGGTGCCTGTGGGGCATGCTCTATGTCTAGAAATGTGTCGTCATTGAGGAAAAGATTTCTCATGCCTGCAGTGTAACTGGAGCAAATCAGAAGCATGCAGATACTAGGGGAATTACAGGTTTGTTGGCTTATCTTTCACGATGAGCATTTAAAACTGCTTAAACGTCTTGTGATTGGTGACAGTTCTGTTCACTTGCAGGTGCGGTGGTTATATGATGTGGGAGCTCCTGCTAAGCTATGTAGTAAGCTCCACCTAGCTGTTGGCTCTCACAGGTGTCCCTTCCCTTGCATATAGGGGTAGAGAGATGCACAGTATTTACCGAAGGTGCCACTGAAGTCCTTTCTTGGATGTCATTGGTGAGTGAACCTGGCTGTGAAAATAAAAGGGAGCATTTAGCACCAAGAGTATCCCAGTACTGCTTGGCAGGTATCACATCCCAGTTTTGCCTATCATCTGCTGCACTTGAAGTTGGTCAGGGCACCCTGCTATTGCACTCAGAGCAAAATCGGAGACAGAAGTTAGCAGGGCAGAAAATATTTGGCTCTCCTTTAGAGAACCGGAGTGGACCTGTTAGAGCTGCCGGAATGTACTGAGTTGTCCAAGAGCTTCTCCCAGGCTGCTATCGCTCTCAGAACCTGTGCGAGCTGGAAACTTGACAGCACTTTTCAGAATTTGGGGTTGATGTATAAACTGAATGCCAGATGGGCAGGTGATGCCTGCAGTGCTGTGCACGATGGTTGAATGGTGTGTATCCGCTGTGGCACGCAGCAGGAATCTTGCACGGGCCTGGGAAGTTGCCGGCACGTGTGACAAAAAGAGGAGAGTATAACGCGAGGGAAGGAATTAGGGGAACTGGGGAGCTAGCAAGGATTATCATCCTGCTTCTCCCTCGAAGGAGTTTCGTCTAAATTGGCAAAGGAAGGAGAATAGCTGGCTCCAAACAAACAGAAAGGGCCAGGGGAAGGTTTAAAAGCTCCCAAGAGAGGAGCAAGGCTGGCAGGAGGTGTTTGACAGACATTTCTGAGTGAGTCATGCTTAACCGTCTTGTCTGGTGCCACAAGGAATTTACAAAACGGGATAATTGCTCCTATTTATTTCTTAAAATATACAAAATGCGACGGGGTTCTAACTCGTGCGTTTCAGCATAAAATGTCTTGCTGTGGGCTGATATTCTCCCCTGGTTTTATCTCTTTTTCTTTTAAATTGCAGTCTTTTCCCACTTTGTGTAAGAGGCAGGTCCCTTCCTGCTGTGTCTGGCCGTGCTGACAGGCTGATGGGAACATGGCTGCCCCTCGCCCTGGGTCAGTGGCTCACATCTCTGTGCGTCACTGCAGCAGGGAGGTTGACTTCTGTGGTGCTGCAAAGCGGGGCAGACACACAGCCCTGTATAGCCCCCAGGAAGAGCAGTCGGCACTGGGAGGGGGTGTAGGACCCTCGCTGAGCTCTTGGATTACATCTCCCTTTAATGGGGAAACTGGTGCAGTAAAACATGCCCCTTAACTTTCAGTTCAGCTTAGCTCTGCTGCAGTAAGGCTTACTTGAGTGCAATTTCTTTTTGGTTCAGGAGACCAGAATTGAAAACCTCCTATTTTTTACCCTTAACTGTTGAATTTTCCCATTTATCCCCTAAAGATGAAATCAGGAATAATGTATGTCTACCTGCCTTTGGTTTTCAAAATGACACTAATTGTATGATGTGTAGGACAAGGTAAGTTATAGCTTGGATTTTTTTTTTTTTTTTTATTTTGATAGCAAGAAAGTCAAAGAAAGAAATTGAACTCAAATGCTTGCTATTGGGTAAATCTTTGTAATCCATGAGATTCAAGTTTAGGACAAGGCTTATTAAGGCTGAGTTCTACAAGTCCTCTCCCAAGTTTCTGTAAATACGTATATACCCACAAAAACCATCTGTATTTATGGGAAATGAGGCAAACTTGCAAAACTTGCAAATTATTATCTACTCTAAATATAATATGCAATTAAGGTTTTGTAATTATAGCTTTAGGGGAAATTCACTGTACGTGTTGTTTATAATGAAGCAAAAGTGCCAGACTGCAGACCGAACGATGACAAACGATAACGTGTGTACGGAGGGGAGAAACAGCACGCAAACACCTACAAGCGGTTGTAAATGACATACTACAATTAGAAAACTAAACCATAAGGCAATGTTTGTCTTCCTGAAATAAAACCAAGTTGCAGGCATGCACAGCCAGGTTTTGAAGTAGCGAGACTCCTTCGCTGGAAAGCTCACCACAGAATCCTGCAGTGCCTTGTAAGTACAGTGAGGCTGTTCTATGGAAAAAGTGTCATCAGCCTAGTGCAGTGATATTCAGCCGTGACATCAAAGTTGTCTGGGCTGGTTTTACCTGGGGAGTTTGTGACGGAATCTCTCTAGTTTCCCTGTTACAAACAGAAAATCCTTCCAAAGATATCTCTGTTTTCTTTGTCGCTAAAGAGATGCTCGCAGTGAGAGAGGTGTGTCAAGCAATTCTGCTTCCTTGTGTTAGTTGCCTTGCAGCTGGCAGATTTCTAGGCAAGTCAGAATTCATTTTGGTTATCGGATCCACTTGTTTAAATAGAAGGTGAGTTAACTGAATGTGTATGCTGAGGAGAAATTGAATTTGTGCACACTTGCTCTTTTCTTTGTATGTGCCGGGTACGATGAAAGGAAATGGTTTGGATTAAATTTGGAACATAGCCATTTTAATATTGCTTGTGTTCTCTGCTGTAATATTGTAGCAACAAGTTAGAAAAAATGTAATTTCATCTGTAGCAGAGACATAAGTACAGTGCTCTCTGCAGCTGGCAAGGAGGCTCAGCCACGTCAGTCACACTTCATTTAGGGTGGGGAAGAGTGAAAACTGGCCCTCAAGTGCAGCGATAGGTAGTATCGAGAGCTGTTTTATCCCCTTCTGGGTCCATTAAGTTGTTTGAGGGTTTTTCTTTGCTTTGTTCACATATTCTGTGATCTTTTATCTCCAAAATATGAGTTAAACAACCAGTTATCTGTATGTATTTATTCAGTTATTTATTTACAGAGCAACCCATATCTTGATAGGAAGCTGCTGCACATTTTAGGAATAGGAAGGAGCTCAGTGCCTGAAGTCCTTGTAGGGCTTAGACCTCTTCTGGATGCTCTCCATAGAGCAGGGAGGTGTTGCTGTGGCAGGAAGTGCTCTGAGCACATAAAGGGCTCCCCACAGTGGGGCTGTGCCCCAGCGTGGCATTTGTGGATTGAAGGAATGACTTTCTGTGGTCACTTCTCTGTGGGGTTTGCTGGTACGTGGAAACCATTCTTGCATGTGTTTTATTTTGTAACCTCCTCTCTCTTCAATTGCGAAACTTACAGTCTTCTAATAATAAAATTACAGATTTATCGAGTGGAGGAGGCGTGAACAGAGATTAGTGTTTCTGTTGAGGATGTGTGCTCGTCATGTGGCTGTCATTGTTCTGAGTGACCGTCAGTCACATCATGCCTGGAGTAAATGCCTACACTTTACCTATGGCAGAAGAAAGTGAAATAACTTGTTTAGGACCTCGCATTCTTTATGCCTATTAAATGATAATGAATGTCACAATAATGTGCACAGCCTTTTTTTTTTATTATTGTTTTTTGCTTTTTTTTTAATGTTATTTTTTTTAACCTTGAAGTATTGAAATCTCATTAGGTTGAAGAGACAAGGAAAAGGCTTTCTATTTGATGGGAAAAGACTAACCTCATAACAAATCTCTACAGATACTGAGCCAAACCTCTTGACACTAGTGGAGGTTTCTGTGATTTAAATGGACTTTAGATCAAGATCAAAATAGTAACTGACATGTTTCAAACAGATAGGGGTGATAATATTTTGCTCTTGACCTTTTTTAGAAACTGGCCGTGGTGCTGTTTCAAAGCCAAGATTGACAAAATTTCAGGAAGTAAGTTCTCCTCTAATTTCCTGATGGTAACTGAGTAACCTGTCTTCTTTTTGAGATCATATTTCGAATTCTCACAACTCAGAAACAAATGTGCATCTTTGTGACCTAGATTTGGCTTAAGGTCCTCTTCCATACAGTTCAATTTTAGAAATTCATGGCAAGCAGGGTTTTTAATGAACTCTGAATCAGCATTGCATTTCACTGAGGGACATGCAGGGAAATTAGACGTATATTGTGTGAGAAATTAAGATAATCTTCCTGTGGCGCTTAGGTTTAAAAGGCTAGGCCTGTAGTAGGCAGTTTGTAATGATGTGTGGGACGTGATTGGAAAGTTCCCTATTTTTACACCATACCTAGAGAATCCCTAGTACAGACTGTTCAAATGGATATTAAAACTGTTGTTATACTGTATTTCCTTTCATTTGCTTATTAGCTATACTGACTCACTGCTGGTGATCAAAGATGTGTTTTTTAGCCTACTTAGCTGTGGTTGCCCGTGGTTCTTCTAAAACTATACTTGTAAAATAAATCAAGCCTGAGTACAGACTGCTTTTAGTGGTGCCATGGCAGAGTGGACAGGAGCCTTGGGTTGCTTTTTTGAAGTCTGGGGCAAAACCTTTGATCTAACTCTGTCTGTTAGTTTTGTATGGATTCTGCATCATGTGGGTCAGGCTCCCAAATTCCTCATCCCAGAAAGAGATGTGGTACAATGGAGGAAATGGAAGACCATTGATTACCTACTTACTTCCTGAATATTTCCTATACCAGGGGTATTTGCTATGAATATATCATCACACTTTTAAAAAGCTGGATAGCCACTGTGCTTTTATTTTTTAGCTACAAAAGTATTGTGTATTCTGCAAGAAGCCATTATTTCTTAGAAGTAACTGAGGTAATTACTTCTAAGCATTGAATGTGACTTGAGATGATCAACATATTTTCATGTGATAAGCCCCAGAAATATCCAGGCTGCCCCTATGGCAATGTAGTACTTCTGAGGGATGCTAGAATGACCAGACTGGAACTTTGTCAAGGGATATGGCTGGGTCCAGTGACTAGATAAATGACAGATGATCTCTATCAACCCCTTTCCTTTCCCAGAAGGGGAAGAGAAGGGAAATAAGGGAGAGAGACTTATGAATAGGAAAAAAACAACCCAAAAACAAGCACACAAAACCAACCAAACTAAAAAAGCTTTAATGAAAATAGTAATAATAAAATGAAATATATACAAAACCAGTATTAAAACCAATCTCCCTGATGACAGTCACCTCACCAACACCACTGACTCTATGGAGCAGACACTGGTGAAGTCCCAGACTGGACTCGGCAGCAGATGGCAACTGGATTCAGGAACACACAGATTGGCGGAACAGACGGAGTCCTCCTTGGATGGTGACCATAGAAGAAGAGAGCTTGTGAACCTTCAGCTTTATACCTAATATGACATATACGGGATGGAATCTCTCATTGGCTGGTTTGGGGTCACCTGTCCTGTCTGCTCCTTCCCACAAGTGCGGCCTTTTACTTTCTGCACCCCCCAATGTGGTACACAAGATCCAGCAGTGGCCTTGATCTGCACACCAGTCCTTGGTGCTAACTCTAAACATGGGGTGTTATCACTGCTAGAAGCAGACACTGTCTGTGAAAATATGCTGTTAAGTTCAGAAAGTGCAGTTACTTAGAAGAGACTGAGCTGAAAAGTAAGATCACTGAACAGAGTTTGTTATGTTCTAGCTCAAACCAGGGCAGACCTGTGCTTTTATTTATCCACCAAACAGGTATAAGCAGTGGCATTGAAAGCTTTCTCTCACACCTCTGCCTCAACTGTTGGGTGGTTGGTTACTATTCTTGGGTTTTCTGGTCTCGTAAGGGGAGATGAGGGAAAAGATGCTTATGCTAGTGACTTTCATAGCTTCTTTTAAAAGAGAAAAATGGCCTGAGTCAGGTCATCAGAGAAATCTGGAGGGTAGAAAGTCTACTGAGAGAAGAGGTGTTTTCTTCAGCTCCTCGCTGCTGTTTGTACCTGGTCGCTTCATACACATGAAGCAGCTTGTGGAAGAGATGCTTCTCACTTTGAATAAAAAAGAAGTTTCCTAGTGTGTTCTTGATGAGCAGAGTTTGTAGAATTCTGAAAAATGCTGAGAAAACCCTTGATGAGACATTGTCAACAAAATGCTTTTTTTGTACTGCTTCTGACTTGCAAGATTATTGGCCTTTCTTCTTAGACAGGGTTTGCCAAGTTTCTACAGATATGAAGGAGAGTTACAAAGCTCGGTTTGAAAAATACAGTATTTTAAAAAGTGATGCTAAAAGGTAGAATTCAGTATTGTAACAGTTTCACTCTGTTTCTCAACTAGGAAAAATGTTAGGAGGTAGGTAAACTACCAGAATTCAGGGTAGGGGCTGCACATTCAGAGCAAAAGATGTCTGCAATTAGTTTCACAAGTGGAGATAAATATGGTATGGTAGAGTGGAAGCAGCTGGAAAATGGCAGCAGCATGTTCAGAAAAACTGTAGGCAAAAGAGATACACGCACTGGTTGTCGCATTTTTTGTTGTCAAATAGAGTAATTCTCCCTGGGTTGGAATATTAGAATCAGTGGACCAATTTCTAATTTCATGCTCATATTCATGCAAAGCTCATGTGCTTCAGAGGAATTGTACACACATGACAGCAATAAATTGATGAAAACCTGGAGTTGAAACTGGAAATACTGTATTCTAGAATGATGAATGGCTTCATTTGTAATTTTGAGTTAATAAATAACTACGTTTCATGAAATGACTGTGATGTGCTTAGTGCACATTGTGCATCTGTGGTTCTTTTTAACCTGCTTTCTTAATAAAATGAGGCTGGTGCAGTCACACTGTCTCAGTCATTCTCCCTTCTAATGGCTTTTGAACTTGGTGGCACATTTCAGCAACATTTAACAGAGAGGTAAAAGTCTCAAAGTAATTTAATCTTTAAGGCTTTTGTGAATGTAGAAAGCTGGGTAAAGGAAAAAGGTTGTATTAATCCTCCTCCTGTGAGGCACATAGCTTCTTTTAGATACCAGAGAATCCATGCAAATGTGGAGCCTCAAGATGCAACTCTGTACCCATGAAATCTGTAGGACATCTGCCTCCTTGCCCTTTCCTGGAGACGCATATAAATAAGGGAGAGAGCCCAGAAGGATGCAGAGCATTTACAGACTTTCTCATCGGAGAAGATAAAGATTAATACCATGGGGAGCAGTCTCTGACTTTATGAAAGTCAAACAGCCCTGCGCTGTAAGGCGCTAAAAGGCATCGGCAGCGCACAGTTCGGTTTGAGCTGGGTTTGACACGGGTGCTGTCCTGCAGCATGGCTCTGAAAAGCAGGCACTTGGCAAGGATGTGAAAGCAGGGAGAGTACTAAAGTTGCCCACAGTTCTTGCTGCGGTTGCACAGGAGGAAATGGAGGTTTTGTGGTGAAAGGTCAATGTTGTGAAGTTACAAGGAAGTGAAGGAGAAAAAGAGATCTTACCGGCAGGTCTTTGAATATGCACGCGATATGGGTACACGTCTAAAAAGGAAAAATGAACAGTGCTGAGACTTGATGCCTTAAGCTAGGGCAGGTGTTTACTTCCTAGACACTCTGCTTAGCTGATCTTAATGTACGTGTCAGATGCAGAAGTGTTGCTTCTCCTCATTCCAGCAAACACTGATTTCCCAGTCCTCTCCCTAGCCTGACCATGGGATTCATCAAAACGGCTGCTGACCCACCTTTGCCTGTCAGCCTGTCCCTGAATTGCCTGACTGTCCTACACAGGCAGGAATGCCAAAAAGTAAAGAATTCCTGGATTAAGATTAACTTCTAATGATCTCAACAATCAAATACAGTTAAGTGAGGGATTGGCAGAAGGGACGCTGGCAGGTTTTGTGTCCAGCATTGAAACTGGAAGGATCAGACAAGAAGACTAACCTGTTTTTATTTGATCCCCGTCCATTTTAAGAGAAAGCGCAAATACATCAGCTGTGCTTTATGGAGAAGTTGGGCAAATGCTGTCCTCAAAAGGTCCCAGAGAGGAGCTGGCTGCGTTTTGGCTGCCGTTCTCTTTACCCTGTAGCAATACTGGTAAGCCTTGCAGTCCCCAGATGTACAGGGCTGCAGTGAGCCCAGGTGCAGATGCACAAGGCAGCTGTGCTGTGTTGCCAGCCAGAGCCAGGCAGCTCTGGAGTTCCACCAGAGCAAGACAGTGCTTGGTGTATGGGGCAGGACACAGTTGCAGAAGTGATAAATGCTGTTTTCTGCACGTAATGAAGCTGGAGAAGAAATGTGCTGTTAGGTCTCTCTACAACTTTCTGTCTGGTAAAAAGGAATGTGTCCTTTTGGGTCTGTAATACAGCAATGTCCTTAATGTAAGAGACAAATATGAGAGTGCTCCAGACTTTGCTCAAAGCAAGAAGGCTGTGGAAGTGAAGCTAAACCATTTTATTTGAGGAGAATGCTCGACATTTGTATTCTTCCTCATGCTGTTTGTATGTGCCTTGGACCATTGTCCAGAAGGGGCCAATGTGTGCATTGAAAGACAGTAAGTACTGGCCTAATGACTGTGATAGATAAGATCATCAGCAAAGCTGCTTGCACGTGGCTGTACAGAAGACAAGTAGGGATTCAAGAAATGGTCTGGGAGAGAGGATAGGGAGGGAAATGGTTCTTCCTTGGTTTGTTTGAATAGGTTTTTAAGAGAAGCCAGGTTAAGAGAACAACTCTGATCTTGGAAGTGGAGAATGTGGTGTTGAATGTTTGGCAGTAATTAATACAATGACTTGAAGAATGAACGTGCCAGTGCAAAAAATGAATGAGTCCAGTGCTGTGCTGGGGAATCAATCACTGCATACCACGGCTCCCTCCCATACGGTTCGTGTGAATGCTGGCACAGCATTTTGGCTGCATGAGACAACTGTACCCTGCAACTCTTTGGGGAAGGGAGAGGCAGGAGAGCTCCAGTTGTTTCTTTTTTTAAACACAAGTCCCTGCTTCCCAAAAGCTGTTTGGAAAGTAATCTATTAGTGGAAGAAATGTTCCTTCAGATTTAGATTATTCATCATGAGCTTCAGTATTGACTCACTCAAACTTGCTTTGCTTTCTGTGGTAGGCACAATACTGGCTATATTGAAATAGACTTTTTTCCTCCCCTGTAAAGGGGAGGCTCTACCATGGCTCTACCATACCATGTGCTTCTGAAGTGGGTAGGTTACTAATGGTGCAAATAGGATATAATTGTGCAAAAGCTGGACGCTCTGTCCCTTCAAAGGCAGTGCCTGATTTGTAGAAGAGATGGTAGAAAACAAGCTTTCACAAGTAAAATTGCCATTGAGTTCTATAAATAGCACCATACTCTAAGAAGGTGGCATATGGAAATGGTTTGGTTCCTCACAGCCGGCAGGTACTTTATTTTCGGACATCAGGATCTTCAGATGCTTGACTTGTCAAAAGCATTTGTTACCATCTACTGGTTGGTCTGGTCATTTACAACACTTGTAAAAGCGGAGCATAAATACTGTCAGCAGACTTTAGCTGTGGCAGAGAATCAGGGACAGGCTTTTATTTTTTGGGTAAGGTGTTGACGCTATGGTTTGACAGCCTAGTTGTAGGGTTGGTACCCAATGGGGGTCAAAAAGGCCAGTGCCATGTAACATAGGGTTTAGAATAAACTTAGTCTGGTGTCTTAGTAATACATTTTACTGGGTTAACCTTGTACTGGCAGGATTCACGTTGTATCAGATTTGTCTGTCTAAGCTACTATGACTTTCTGCTGGTTCAGACATCACCCGTCTTTCTGGTGTATGTGCTCAGAGTTAAGTACTCTGGCTAATTCAGGAGAATCAAGATTCTGTGTCAAAGCCCTTTCCAGATCAAGTTTGTACTGCTACATAGCCTAAAGTTTTTCTATTATTTTATATTTTTCCTGCACACTAACTGGTATATTTGATCATGAAACTGTCTTGACAAAGTGAGAAGTTATTAAACTTGCTCCAGCATGGATTTTGGCTGTGGGAGTACCTAATTTCCATTTCCATGCCTTAGTGTTTGCCAGATGGATGCTCTGTGTGACCAGGCCTGCTCTTTTAATACCAGAATTCACTGCAGGATGAAGACCCTGCTCCCTAGATGAACTGTTGTATTCTTGTAGTCAAAGCCAACACGTAACAAAGTTTCTGTAGCCCCCAGCAGCCCTTGCTCGGTGATGGTTCTGGAGAAGTGTGTACGGAACATTGGCTTTGAGGGCAAGCCAAGAAGGCATCAGTTGGTTTACACAGCTCCAGAGGCTCAGCATGCCAGTTGTTGGGTGGAGGGGACTGAGGGTCCTGTTGCAATTCAGGAAGAGCAACCGCTGAAGGTACAGCAGTCATGGCACAGCTTGTTTACTGACTGGGGCTCGACTGCTTCACTGTGGGTGCAGGGCTCCCTGTTCCTCCCACCATTAAGTCCAATTAAATAATCTTTGTTTGAAGAGAGGTGAGAGTGTCATCTTCAGCAAACAGTCTTCTCACTGGACTATAAATTGTAAATAATGCTTTATTCCTATTTTTTGAAGTGATTTGCACCATCAGCAGTTCATTGTGTGAAGACCCTGAATGAGACAGGCTTGGAGAGGAGGGTGATTATTGGGTCGTGTCCCTGTTGCTGAAGTTGCGTGGACTGTTTTCAGGGCTCTCACTGTGCCCTCCTCTCAGGGCTTGGAAAGCCAGTCTCCATTTGATTCTTTTCTTTCTCTTTCAGGACAGTTATTCTGAGTGACGGCCCTTGCACACGCTTCTGAGTGGTTATCATGGGCTTCATTGCCTTTCTGAAGACCCAGTTCATAGTTCACCTCCTCATTGGGTTCGTCTTTGTTGTCAGTGGACTGATCATTAACTTCATTCAACTATGCACGCTGGTCCTCTGGCCCATAAACAAGCAGTTTTATCGCCGAGTAAACTGTCGCCTCGCCTATTCACTTTGGAGCCGTGAGTATGCTTGAAGGGCATGAGAGGGCTGGGGGTGGGGAGGTGAATGGTTTTTGTTTCTCTTTTTGTTAATTAAAGAAAAAAATATGTATACGCACGTAAATGCATAAACACACAGACATGTGGGAGAGAAGTGACCATTTAGACATAAACTCTATTTCAGAGCACTTCAAAGTAGCCATGTTTTCTGAAATGTTGGGTAAACATACATGCAAAAGTCAATGGACTGATACATATTGTCACTGTTACTGAAAAAAAGTGGGAAGTAAAGCTCCACACCACACCCACCCCTATCTTGACTAGTAGGAATTGCTGATTCTGTCTCAATACCATCTTCATCCAGCATCAGAGCCTGTGCTAAGTGGTGGGGAAGGGAAAATACACAGAGACTGCTTCAGTTATTGAGCATACGTGGAATATTGACCACTTAGGAACCCGGGTCGACTGTGTGGTCTGCAGAGAGAGATATCAGTCTTAAAGTATCTAGTATAGATGCCTCTGTAGGTGAACTGTGTGACAACTTCAGAGTCCTTTTATACCCTACAGTGTCCATCTGTGATGCCGGTGTCTCCTCTTGGGAGCAATTTGTCACTCTCTTCTTCTTCTGCCTAGGGGACAGCTCTACAATGAGCACAGGTGCTTTGGTCTCTCCTTTCAGGCCTTTGCAAAACTTCCTCCCTGTGGATGGCTTTTTTTTCTCATCATATTGTTTAACAGGGGATTAGATTTCAAAGTGAATGTTTAGAAGGCTCCTTAGTCCAAATGTCACCTCCTGTTTCAGCAGTGAATCATCTAATTCGTTTCCATTCTCCATCCCCTCCCAGTATGCATGGCCACTTACCTTAGTGCTCAGCTCAGCATCCAACTCCCACTTTGGGTGAGTCACCTAAATGAGTACTTAAATTACAGTTGAGCAGTCCACTGACAGGCACCCACATTTCTTAAATCATTGAAGTCAAGTACTACCAACAAAAACTCTCAAAATTATCTGGTTTTGTTTCTTTTTAATCTTGTTGCCCTTGTCTTTCCTGTGCTTTTTGTCCTCCTTATTGAGAATGTTGTCTGAGAAGCACAGGAGAAAGGAAATTAAATAGAGAGTGGCAGGCACACTGTCAGGAGAAAAGGTATTGTAATGGAAGAACCTGTAAGTGGAAAGTTCAAAATTAGCTTGGTTGGAGGGTAGTGGGAGTATGTGGGATTTTGGTTTTGTTTGTTTGCTTTGAAGAATTTCTTAATGTACTTTTAATATCTAGAATCTGATCTCATACTGAAAACTGTTGCAATAATAATCTGGCTTTGTTGAGGATAGGAGCTGCTTGTGCCCGTAAGGCTTTTAGGTTCAAACTCTTGGTTTCTATAAGTTAGCACTGTGCATGGAAAAATCACATTTTAAATGCTGTTATCCTATATCCTGTATGCGCTGCAAATAGCTTACACTGTTGTTCAAAAAGGTTTGGAGAAGCTGAGTAGATAATTGGGTTGTTCTTAGGATAACCCCTTGTGTATGGCCTATTATAAATTAAATGATTGAGAAATTAAGCTATGAAAATTAATGTAAACGTTATATGTGATTGCAGAGTGCTGTTGGCCTGTAATGGAAGAGCTGACAGAATGTGCCCTTCGATTGTGATTTATAACGAATTAAGTAAGCCGTGTAAATGCAGCAGTTCAAATGTTGCCATTCGTAATGAAATATATTTCATGGGTTGGTGTTCTGTTCCAGATGCTACATTTTGCTCGCTTACTCCAAGCTGTTTAGTTTTAGGCTGACAGTGTTTGTGTCAGAGCTGTCTGTAAGAGAAGATGCTCTGCCCATCTGGCACGGGATCGATGTGCAGGGGTAGATACGCAGGTGATCATGCGTCTGCGTACTGTTATACTACAGCCTGCTGAAAAACAGGCTCTATTCTTACTGGATCTCTTTGCAACTACATGTAGCACATCTTCAGAAGGGGAAGGAGATAGACTCTATCCAGTGCTCGTGGCAGGTGTTTGGGGAAAAACAGCTGCCGGGCCCTGGCCTCAACGTAAACTCTTTGCAGCACATGTGATTCATAACGGGTAGTCGGTACTCAAGCTCTCCTACATCATCTCCTTTCAGATGACTCACGCCTTCGGAGAGCGCAATGGGCTTGATTTAGGCCAGTTGCAAAAATAATCTCTCAAATGTTAGTACGTCAAACTGAGAGATGTGCTGTGCCTCTTGTTTGCTTCGCTTCAGGGTGGCTCGCGAAGTTGTAAACCTGCCTGCTTTGGCGTGTGGGAACCCCGGCCATGGGAGAGGGTTTGTTGTGTTTGTTGCAAGGTGTTGCTTGTCCTCTGCAGGAAGTATCCCAAGCAGTGTGATTGTTATCATCCCTTCGTTCAGAAGGATGGGCTCGCTGTAGCATCGACAGAATTGGTGCTGTGCAAAATAGCTGTAACACACACACTGAAGAAAAGGAAACCAGCCCACTCCTGGTTATAATTGCATCATTTATCAGTACACTTGTAAAGGACAATCTGTTTCCTCGTGTTAATCCTTCATTTCATCAATCCCCCTCTCTCAGTATGAACTCTGGCAAAGCTCTCAGCAAAGCTTCCTCCACTGTTTTAGAGTGAATTGTATAAGAAATGCTCTGCTCCGCAGAAAATAATCAACGCTTGCCTCTGCAGAATTTTCTTTTTTCTGATGTCGAAGAAGGAACACACCCATTTTATTTTTTGTTTTATAAGAAAATGCATCAACTGTAGCAGGTACTGGAGATGTTCCTTCTTAGCACTTAGCAACAGAAAAGGAACATCACTCAGAGTACCGCACTGTGTTTGGTACCACTACTCTGTTCTCCTGGCCACCTGCTTGGAAGAGCAGAGCTCTCAACTGAGGACACACTTGTCCTCTTTCCCCTTTTACTGAGCCAGGGTAACCAGAGCAGGGAAGGTAAGTGATCACATCATTTGCAAAGGAGACAAAGCTGAAAAGCAATGATAGAAACCTCTAGTTGGTATAACTATTCTTTTATCTTTCCTGTGCTGTATTTGCAGTGGACCAGGGTTACGCTCTCTTGATCAGCAAGTTGCATAACTTTGTCATGGCCCCAAATGAGTGAGTCTTGAAAATAATACGGGGAAATAACCTGGTGAAGAAGTGGTTACACAGAATCACAGAATGATCAGGGTTGGAAGGGACCTCTAGAGACCATCTGGTCCAACCCCACTGCTAAAGCAGGTTCACCTAGAGCAGGTTACCCAAGGCCACGTCCAGGTGGGTTTTGAATATCTCCAGAGAAGGAGGCTCACTGGGAATACAAGTGAAAAAAAAAAAAACAGTGCGGAAGAAGCTATGTATCTTCAGCAGACCAGGATTGTTTTTCCCCTGTCATTCAACTAAATACTGTATTTGTCTTCTCTCTGATGTGGTGCAAAATTGGACCGACTGTTGTTTAGCAGTCTGGATAGATCGCTCTGTCATTACACCACTGATCAGAAGCCCTTCTGCAGGAAGGCACTGCTCCATTTTGCAAAACCAGGGACTCCCAATGGAAAGTTGAAATACTGTGTGGTGGCAGAACCTGATGTAGAGAACGGAGGGTGCACCATCCAGTTTTTGACCCTGCAAGTTTGTCATAGTAATGTGGGTAGAGTTGGACTTTTTAATTGCCGTGTTTGTGCAACCAAATTTTGATTGCATCCATATCTCATTGAAATGAAAAAAAACCACCAATGCCTACAGTTTGCATGGAAGCAAATCTTCCTACTGGGAGAATGAACTATTCTCATACCTTTTATAGCTGTCTCATGCTACAAGAAATGCCTTCCATCTGTGTCGTTACACTGAAATGAGAGAAATAGGCTAACCATAGCAACTATGTTCAGCATGTGCTGAATTTAAGTGGAAAGGTTTGGGGTTTTTTTTAAGATGAAAAAAGGGGAGGTGGAAAATAAGAAGAGTGGGTAGTGAAAGTAATGTTCAGGGTAGAGTAAGAGAGATACTGGGATATTGGAAAGCTGGAGAAGACAGAGTGGAAAGGGCTCATGCTTTCTTTTGCAGTAAAAGAGAGACTCAAGTTACCATTCCAGCTTTTGCCTAGATGTTTTGATAAATTAGCTTGATTCTTTGATGCTTCTGACACTGTGTTGATGACCATAATACAGGATGATTAGAGTCCTGTGTTCTAATATTAAAATCTATTGCAGAACATCTATGGCACTGTATCCCTTTAAAAGCCCTTTATTGGTCTGTTTACCTCCATAAAGCTTGTTTCATGTTGAGTAAAAGCATTAGGCTGCATCTATGCATAATTTGTATTCCACCTGGGAGAAACTGTACTCATTTAGTGGAGCAATCAACGGCTCAACTGTCTGTTTCCAGGCACAAAGTTTTGTGGGCTTTTTTTTTTTTTTTCCCAGTGATCATGAAATTCCACATGCATAATACAATGCCCAGACTTGTCACTTAAAAACTTGCTAAATTTTCCATAATGGATATATGTAGTGCCCTAAATAGTACTTCAGGATGGTGTTGTGATTTGACCTATACCCATCCAAGCTCTCATTTCATCTCTACTGGGATGGACTGAAAGGCAACAGGGTTGTTGGGAGTCAGAAGAGACGAGGCGCTGAACGGGGCTGGAGATGAAACTCGGAATGTGTTCTGTAAATGCCCCACCCCTAACTCCTCTCTCCATCCTCATCATGTTTGTTAGAGTTGGTCATGTTGCTGGAATGGTGGTCAGGCACAGAGTGCACCTTGTTCTCAGACGAGGCCACGGTGAACACCTTTGGGAAGGAGCACGTCATCATCATCTTGAATCACAACTTTGAAATTGACTTCTTGTGCGGCTGGACTATGACAGAGCGCTTCGGAGTGCTAGGGGTACGTGGGGTCATAAGCTTTCCCTTCTTCTAGAGGATGATAGCTCTGTTTAAAACCCATTCACGTGTAGTTTCTTCACATTTCATTTTCCAGGTGTAACTCCATCCACTCTGTCATCTCAACTTTAATGTCTTTGTTTGATGTTATTGTACGAATCGTCAGTTTACATTTTTGGATTGTTGTTTTTGTTTTTCTCCAAGAGTTCCAAAGTTCTTGCTAAGAGAGAGCTCCTATATGTGCCCCTAATTGGCTGGACGTGGTACTTCCTTGAGATTGTTTTCTGCAAAAGGAAATGGGAAGAAGACAGAGATACAGTTATTGAAGGATTAAAACGTTTGGCTGATTATCCTGAATATATGTGGGTAAGTGCTGAGTTCCTCCCCATGGTACCGACTGCTGGAAGTGAAATGGTGATGAAGGTACTCATGTGGTACTATAGCCAGGAGAAGGTCTGCTCGCTACTTTCTTCAAGCATTGTCAAGGAAAATCTGTGCCCTGTTTCACAAGGTCTTTGGGGATATGCTGATAAAATGTTGCTGTTTGCCTGTTGGTAAGGAAAGTCATCTGGGAAATAGTTCAGAAGCTTGCATAGGTGATTAGAAGCTTGATGATAATTTGTAAATTGGGCTTGTGTAATACTAGTTAATTTTGTCTGAACTTAATCTTTACCTTTAAAAAAACCAACCAGCGGATATTTGACTACTAAATCTATAACCTTAATCTGTATTTTCTGAGGTAGGCTAAAAAGATGCATAAACAAAAAAGTCTTTTCTGGAGAAGTGAGTGAATTTGGGGATGGGGATGGGGAAGGGGGATGCAGAAACCATGGATTTTGAGAGTATGTTCATTTTGAAATCGGAGGTTTCCCAAAAAGTTCCTATGAGAACATACGGCAAGCTTACATCTGCTTTTGCAGTTATGCTTTTCCTTTTTATTTTGACATTATTTGAAGTCAAGGGCAAAGCATCTTATGTTTTTGTTATGTGCAGTGTTGTTAGATTTTACTGCAGCGACACAGGGGTATCATCAGCCTGTTAACCTTCTTTTAACTTTGAATGCAAACGTTTTGATAATTTTACTGGTTTGCTTTTATAGCAGCACAAATAATGTACAGTTATTTGGCTCATAAAACATTCTAAGGGGCTTTTTGTGCGTTTTAGGTGACTTTTTCAATATTATTCAGTACAGCTTGTTAAATGACTAGTGAAACAGTAAGCCCTAACTAGTACATTCTGAATGCGTCATTTGTGATTTTCTGTCATTACAAAGGTACAAAAGATAGGAATCTGGAGAATGTGTTCTAAACTACTTAATTGCTTGAATATATGGATATGAACTACATTTAATATATTCCCCTGATTAGTGTTGGAGGAAAAAAAAAAAGAAAAAAGAAAAAAAAGAAAAAACCCTACCAATTAAAAAATCTCAAGACTGCACTTTAGTTGCAAATCTATACATCGTAATGATTCTACCATTGAGAACCAAGGAGCAGTCTCTAGGGAAAACAGCTAGAAAATATAAATGCAAAACGTAGTTAACATTGATTATTTAAATCAAGACTTCCTGCTTGTTAATTTAACTCATGATTAAAATTGACTTGAGTAGATCAATTTCCTAATTTTTGTGCATTCTGAATGCCACAATTAGGGCTGTCTGTGCAGCCTTCCTTCGTGAGGACTTTCTCACATGTGCACTGCAGCACAGTCTGTACCTCACTGACGTGCTTGGTCCAGAACGATCACTGCGCTGTTGAGTAGGAGAGGAGTTAGAATTTAGTATAGAGGAAAGAGCTCTCATTGCAGACTCAAGTTGAGATTTTGGTGTATCTTGTGCTGTCACTTGGTGGTGGTGGTGGTTGATCAGGTTTTCCTAATGAACATGCCCTCAAGGGCCACATGAAGATCTCAGGACCAGTTCCTTGTTTTCTGCACTCCGGCAGGTCAAACTCTCGTGTCTATGGCTTTGGGGTTTTAATGTTCATTTACCTTGCCTTTTGGTGGTGCACAGAATGTGGATACACTACAGAGAAAAAGGCAAGCAACCACAGTACTGACAAATAGCAGATGTATAGCCATGCATTCGACAACTCTTTCTCTTGAATTGTGATGTTGCAACAGATGATCCTGCTGTGAGAGTAGTAGTGACCTGTCCTTGTTCCCCTCCATTGCTTGCTTGGGTTGCAGAGGGTTGTGCCTTCAACTGCAGCAATGTTTCCATGGCTGGCACAATGGGAATGATGTCCACCTTTCAAAGAGGCCAGGGATAAACAGAAATTCACCACAGTGCCCTCGGAAGGGCTTTGCTTGCTCTTAGCTTTGCGTTGCTTATGGCCTTTCTCTCAACTAAAGCAGAGGCAATATAGAGGCTGGGGAAGGACAGAGCAATGTTTTGTGCTGCTTGGAATCAGCTTGGGAGGATATAAGTCTGTAATAGTTACTCAGGATACCACAGTCAGATGAACAAGGTAAAAGTTTTAAGGAAAGGCACCATTTTGTATGAACACAACTGATACAAATGCAATAAATAAATAAATCGGAAAAGATTTCTGAAAGCAAGTCTGTCTTTGGATGAATAATTCTGGTTGTATACTGAAATTTTTTAATGGGGTAGCTAGTGATGAATATGTTTTTTTCCTAAACTTGGATTCCTTTTTCTGATTTGTAGATTAGTCCATTACCATCCTTGGGGGATTTTTCTTTTTTTTAAGTAAATGTTTCAGGTACGTTTTTGTCACCTTAAAGTTGGTCTCAGTTTTGTTAAAATTAAATATTGTTGCAAATGCGTTGTGAGGAGATGCTTATGCCTAATGAGACAACTGAAGTGTGTGCACGTGCATGGATGTGTATTTCTCTCACACAAATGCTCAGCATTCTGCTTGGTTTCTTTTGAGCTCAAGATGTCCTTGTTTTTGCCTTTTGTCTCATTGTACTAGTTTCTCCTGTACTGTGAAGGAACTCGTTTTACAGAGACCAAGCATCGTATCAGTATGGAGGTAGCTGAATCCAAGGGGCTGCCTAAACTGAAATACCACCTGTTGCCCAGAACCAAAGGCTTCACCACTGCTGTCCAGTGTCTCAGGGGAACAGGTACTGGCAAGTTGCTACTTGTTCTGTGCATTAATCATAACGTGTTGTTTAGTATACTCTGTGTAGCACAGTGTAGTATAGGTTATTGTTCATTGCATCCATTACAATTAGCGAGCTCTTAGTAATAAGCATTCAACGTGTGAGCCATTAATTTGTAAATTGCCACACAGCTCTTAGATACCAGTCTTAAGAAATAATAAACCTTTCATCAATGTAATTGTTGCTTAGTTCATCAAGTTGTCTTGTGTCATGGTACGTAGATGGGAATATCAAGTGGCTGATACAGATAAACACAACATGTAAACAGAAAGTAGTGAAGGACTCTGCTACCTGACATCATTAATTCAAGGTTTGCACAAGGCTCTGATGCTATCTAATGCAAGGATGTGGTTGCTAGAATAGATGCTGTAACAGCTGTATTTTCTTTTTTTGCAACAGTTTCAGCAGTCTATGATGTAACACTAAATTTCAGAGGAAACAAGAATCCGTCTTTATTAGGAATTCTTTATGGAAAGAAATACGAAGCAGATATGTGTGTAAGGTGAGCATATAATGATGGAGGTGAGCCCTAAGATGCATGCTTGGCATATTGAAATGTATTCAGATTTTACAGGACAATGTCCGTTCTTTTAGTCCCCTTTTCCTTGTCTTTCAGATTTCTTTGCAGGCCTCAAAGACCTCTCTGGTTCCCCCTTGCTTCAGTTAGCCTTGGTGTGAGGTCCCTTAATGATATCACTCAGCAAGTCAGAGAGCACTGGACAGACTTTTTAATCCTGGGTGTGACCACAATGTCCTTCCAGGGTTTCCCTGTTTTGTGCAGTGAGGACACTTGTCTACCTTTTCTCCTTCTTTGCTGGGAACAGAAAACCAACTGTTCCCCCGCTTCCTGATCCCGTGTGAGCATATGCTTAGTACAAATAGCATGTCCAGCTTCAGTAGTTTCTTGTAGTAAATACTGTAAAGCTCCTTACTGTGCCAGTTTCTTTCCTCCTCTCACATGGTTTGATTAGCAGATTAGAAGTTAAGTAATGCTGAAATTCAGATATAGTATGAATGAGGTGGGATATTGCTCACATATCTCATTACTCTTTTGCCTGAAAGAGTAACTGCTAACATGTAGTTTCAGACAGCACATACATTCATGCGCGCGCACACACTTTCTCCTTCTTGCTTTCTTCTTGTTGCCTTCTACTTTAAAGGCTTCCTTGTGATCATAAAAACTACCAACCTTTCCTGTTGAATTTTTTCTTTACCCTTTTACGTTTGGACCTGACAAACAACCTGGTTGTTCTTTCCATACTTCTTTTAACAGTTCACTTCTGCTTCTCTGGGGACTTCATCCATGCTTTAGAAAACATTGGTACGTTCTGCTGATGAGGTTGATGTTTAGTTTTTAGAAGGAAAGAAAAAAACAGATCAAACCAAAAAAAGCCTTGATACTTTCCCCAGACCATTCTCCTCTGGCTCTGGGTCTATGCATTACAGATGCATGGCACTGGCTCTACACATTGTCCTTCTAATGAAAGCTGGTGTGTCTTGCCAGAGCCTCCAGTGGTGAAAGACTTTGTAAGGACTCACACTGATTATCCATCATGTCAAGGTATAGCAGCAATAGTTCTGTGGAAGAAATGCTATCCCAGTGGAGGCAGAGTTCTGCAGCCCTAAGGGGGAAAGGAAGGACACATGTTCCAGTTCTTTTCTCAGATTCTGCAACTGACACAACATTTAATCCTTCAGTTGGAAGGCAGGCTGTGGAGATGGTGGGGGAGAGAAATGGGACCAGTCATTTGCAAGGGGTTTCACTTTGGCTACTTAAACCTGCCAAACATATTCCTGGTGAGGAAAGTGAGCAGACAGTTTACCAGCTAGCAAAACAGCTGGTCAGACAATTGCCACCTGGAGTTCCATACTGATGGCAGATGTGCATAGCATGTCCTATCTAGATCTGGGCTGCATGTGCATGGGTGTAGATCTATATAATTATATACTGAAGAGCAACTGCATTCAGTTAAACATCCTATGGCTTGCTAATGGCTATGCAAGTTGGTTTTATTTATTACTAAGGTAGTCGGAGGAAAGAAGAGAAATGTAGTTTTCAGTAGTCATTAGAAGAGGTTTTGGCTCATAAAATTCTGTTGAGGAAGTTGTTGCCAGGTAAAATTACTAATTGTCCCCTATTAAAGAAATGAATGGCTATGTTTTATGGCCTTCCCATACCTGAAGGGGGCCTACAAGGAAGCTGGGGAGGGACTTTCTACAAGGGCTTGTAGTGATAGGATGAGGGGTAATTGCTTCAAACTGGAAGAGGGAGATTAAGATGAGAAATTAGGAAGAAGTTCTTCTCTGTGAGGGTGATGAGACACTGGAGCAGGTTGCCCAGAGAGGTTGTGGATGCTCCATCGCTGGAAGTGTTCAAGGCCAGGGTGGATGGGACTTTGAGCAATCTGGTCGAGTGGGAGGTGTCCCTGCCCATGGCAGAGGGGTTGGAACTAGATGACCTTTAGAGGTCCCTTCCGATCCAAACCATTCTATGATTCTAGGTTCAGATAATTTCCATTTAAAATATGTTTATGGATGGAATCTACATTCTGAAGATGCTTTTCTACACGTGAAGATTTTTCTCTGTTCTAGAGAGAAAGCTACAAGGATAAGGAAACTTCTTACAGTCTTTTGCTGAAGATGTAGCATGTCCTTATAACGTGCCAGCAGACTTAGCTTAGCTCAGAGAAAGGATGCACGTATGCTTCTGTTCCTGGTATATGCATGTGCAGTTACCTGTGCAGCGGTAAGAAGCTTAGCTCTCTGCAGAGGATCCAGCCTTTCTCCTGACTGGCTCCAGAGAAAATAATCAGCTAAATTACCAAATGTTACTGCTGTGAGTACCCTCTAGTGGTGATAGCAATACAGTGACAACTTTACCAGAGAGCTTTCAGCAAATGACTTCTTACTGTCTTTTACTGAGCATTATTTACATTGAGCAGCCCTGCCTGTTAGAGCTAATGAATCTGTAAAATTTGGTGTTCAGTTTGTTTATGGGATGCAGAAACAGTTAGAAATATATTAAAGTATCTTCCCTCCACTGCTACAGACGCGAAGCCTTTAGTTGGTACTGCAGAAATACAATCCCTGGTTGAACTGCAGACAATAAATTGTATTTGGGATCACTATGTCTAGAGCCCTTCCAGAGGTCATCCTTCTGTACTTACTGCCCTGCTGTAAGAGGGCCTTGGTACAGTCCAAGTGTTGCCAAAATATGTTCAAGCTGAGGGTAACGTGTGTGCTTGCCCTCTACAAACTGGCAGCTTCTTACAGAATCGATCCAGGTCGGAGACGTGTGCCACTGAGAAAGGAGGCGATACATTTGTGAGCATGTTAGTGGCCTATCTTGGAAAATAAAAGGATGCAGGAAAATGGTTGACTCTTCGTCACTAGAAAGAGGTTCTTAAAAGGTACTTCTCCTCAGGGAGGTCAAATCAGTACCTGGAACTGGGCTTAATTTTCATGTGCACCCAGAACTGCATGCCTTGATCTGTGGGGCTGGAGAGGCAGAGAGAAGTGCAGTTGCTTTGAGGAAGATGTTTTCCTTCGGGTTGGTATGAAGGGAATTTTTACCTACCCCTCCCATTCCTTCCAAAATGGAATTTTCACTTACTCAATGTAGCAAAGAGTTATCCTGGGGTTTTTCTACTTGCTTGTCTTTTCCCAGCGCTGGGTGCCTCAGTCTGAGCTCACTGGGATTCAACCGGTGGTGGCTTCTGGTGAAGGAAGAACAGGGATTGAATGGGCAATGCTTGCTTTACTGAAATTGACGGGAGCTTGTACAGTTTCTTTTGTCTTAAGAATCTGAGGGTTTTAGGTGGAGAATCAATGTTACTTTTAAGTCCCAGTTCTCTACATTTAAGACCTCTGCCATCGGTGACAGTATTACCTGTAGCTTACAGCCTTCATTGAGTGGAAGATCTGCTAGTAGAAGTCTAAAGTGAAATACCTAGATTTTCCCTTAATTCTTCTTTATTTTTTTCCCCTTTTTCAATCTCTCTGCTAAACTAGGAGATTTCCTCTGGAAGATATCCCTCAAGATGAAAAGGAAGCTGCAAACTGGCTTCATAAGCTTTACCAGGAAAAGGTAAACAGCTTTGCTTTCTTTTCTCTCTTTTGTGGCTTTCACAGGGGTAGTGTATTAAGGCACTGAGTAATGCACACTCTTCCGCTGGATGAAGAGATGGAGATACTGTGTATAATTATGCAGTCATACCTCAGACTGCTGGAAGGAGCAATACAGAAAGGCCCCTTGGCCACCAAGTAGGTCTCAAATTGCTGGGAAGCACAGTGATACATGAATGAAGCAGAGATATGCCTGAGTTGTGGAAGGCTAACAGCAGTCCACAGTCTCTATTTTTCAACTCTTGGGACTCTGACATACATTTTTAAAAGCTCCGTTTTCCTTGTGAGTGTTTTAAGGAACTGATGGAGAGTGATAACAGTCTGTCAGGGGCAGCTGATCCCAGCTCTTAGCTGCAGTTGTCTTTTGCTTTCATGTTTCTTCCACTGTCACTTCCCTTCTGCCTCCTGGTAATACCTCTGCAGTGGTGTGTGACGTGGTAGAGGCAGGCCCTGGGATCTGCTGCCAGGGACAGATGTAGCACACGGCCAGCATGCCTTCAGGTGGCTCAAAGGGAATGGCCTAAAGCTGAAACAAGGTAGGTTTAGACTAGACACTAGGAAAAAGTTCTTCACAGAAAGAGTGGTGAGATATTGGAACAGGCTGCCCAGGGAGGTGGTTGAGTCTCCATCCCTGGATGTGTTTAAGCATCGCTTAGATGTGGTGTTGGGGGTTATGGTCTAGGGGTGAACTTGTAGAGTAGGGC
>WTSP01012402.1:0-28869 GCA_025331215.1 Actenoides lindsayi | reverse complement strand
CCCCGTGCCGGCGCCGTTGGGGCGGTTCAGACCTCTCGCCCGTCTCGCGCCGGCCTGAGGCTAGGACAGCTCCCGACTCCGCCCTGGGCCGGAGTGGCGGCGGAGACGGACGTTCGCTGCGGCTCCAGCGGAGGCGGGCCCGGCCGAGCCGCGCCCCCGCGGAACAGCGCCGCCGCGTTCGTGCGCCCATCGTCCTCCCGAAAGCCCCACCACACGGGTAGCGCGGTCAGGCCGGACCCCACCCCACCCCACCCCGCCCCGCCCCGCCTCGCCTGCCACCGGTGCTGCGCGGGGCTGTCGCGCGTGCTCGGCCGCCCCCTGCCCGGTGGAGGCGGGGCCGGGCGGGAGTGGCCGGCAGCCGGTTCCGCCGTGACGGGCCAGGTCGGGCCGCTGTACGGCAGGCGGAGGAGGCCGATCCGGGCAGCGCGGTGCCCGTGTCGGGGCGGACCTGCAGGGCACCGGCACCAGGACCGCTCCGTTTTCACGAGAGCCCGCGCGCCGCTGCGACCGGACCAGGCAAGGTACCGCCAGCGGCTTCCCCTTCCCCGTCCTCTTCCCCTCGGCAGGAGCGCGGTCCCCTTGGGACTGTGGCTGCAGCCGGGTTTGTACCGTGCGTGCTTGGCGGCTGGCGGGGTGCCCGCCGTCCCTCACCGGTGCCACAGGCCACCTGGTTTGTCCGCGCTACCGACCCCGGGGCGGCTCCGGCGGGCGGGGGGTAGCCCGAGAGCGGCCGGGTTCGCGCTGCGGTGCCGAGTCGGCCGGCGCTGAGACGGGACGGGTCGGGCAGAATTCCGGTTACTGCTCGGACGCGTCCCCTTGACCTAGCAGAGACCCTTTGCGGGGGGCGGGAGGTCCCCGGAGGGCGCGGGTCCGGGGGGCTGGGTGGCCTCGGGACGCTGCTGGAGCCCGCGGGCCGCTGAACGTGAGGTCTCTGGCAGAACTTCTCCTTCCGTACGGGAACGCAACTCGGGCCTCCTTTCGCAATAATGCCTGGCGGAACGGGTGCGATTCCCAGAAATGTTCTTGCTGCGGGAAGTCCGGCCCGACGGGCGCAGGGAGGAGGCGGCTTCTCTTCCCGTGGGCCGGCAGCCGCGGCCGGGGAGCTCGCTCCGCTGTGCTGGCTCTGCTCGCAGAGTTACTGGGAGAACTTCAGACCAATTTACGCCAAACTCTCAGAACCAGGGGCTCAGAAACGTGGGACGTGAAGGGAGCTGTTCTACTCCTTCTAGGCTAGACAGTGGATTTTTGGATTTTTTTTTCAACGTGTCCAGATTCAGCAGTTTCCATAATTAGTCCTAAATTAGAAAATACCTGAAGTTATCTCGCTGCTTGCAGATAATGATTTGCAGTTTGTCTAATTATGTGCAAGTACTGTATTCCTTATAATCCCAAATTACACGTTGTTATGCTCTTTGCTGATCTCTGTTGTCTCAGTATGAAAATACGCTGGAATGCAATAACCTCAGTTTAAGTCATAAATAAAAACTGACCAGTTTCATATTTTTTCCAAGACAACTCATCTGCTCATTTTGAGAGGCTTTTTTCATGCTTTTGAGGAAAGGTTTATCCAGATGTCTACATTTCTGGATCAGAACAGGGTACAGAATTGGTACGTTGCCGCATGTTGTTGCATAAAATGACATTAATGGTTAGTATCCCAAACTAAGTGAGGAATTTGTAGAACGAGGATGACATTAAAATGTTAGTAAAGTTACTCATTTAAAAAGATATGAAAAGAATGTCTTCTTTAAAATTCACCATTATGGATTTAAATTTCTTCGGCGGTCATGCAATGAGACGGGAAATCCTGTGTTAGAGAAGGAATAATGTGTATTATGCCCTTTAAGATAAAGAATGGGACAAAGCCTCTGCACTAAAGCATCAGTTATCTAAGGACATGGACATGGATTTATGTTTCCGCTTGCCCAGCGCTCCCTGCTGTGGTCGTCTTAGCAAGAAGAGATAACATTAGGACAGTGGTGTATTAGCTGAATGGCCAGGAAGCATATGGGAATGGTTTACCCTTTGCTTTAGATTACACACAGTGGCAACTATTGAATGTTATCTTTTCACCCTTCACTGACCGAAGTTGCCATCCTTAATTATTGGAAATTCTGAGTATCTTCCAGTCTGCTTTTTCATGTAAACCTCCTCTTGAGTGCAGTGCACAGGACTCTCCTCAGCTTCCAAATTCTTGTGAAAACCCACTTTGTCCCAGGCGCCCACGCTTTTCACCATACACATACTTCCTGCGGTTTCCTCCGACAGTCACTTTGCATGTCAAAGAGCAGGTATTACGAGTTCTGTTCCTTCAGGTCTGCCATTTTGTGTAAGCTCTTAGGGAAAAAAAAAAATCCACTAAAAGCAGCAATAAAAAAGATGGAAATTACTCTCTAGCCTTTTTTATTTTTTAAGTTTTGATACGAAATCAGTTATGAACTTTTGCTTTGCTATGTTGTGCTTATCTCATTTTAGTCTGCAGTTACAGCTAATGTTTTAAGCCAGAAAGAATAAAACAATGTGTACTTAAATTTTGAAAAGAGCCAGTTTTAAAATAGGGAGTGGTCCTTTACCTGTACAATTGCAGCAAAGGTAAATAATCAGGCTTATGTAGAAATTACTAGCACCTGTCTTCTGGGCACGAGGCACTCTTTGAGCATAAATTTTGCAGATTATGGCTGTAGGTAAATTGTGACCCTAATTTATTTAGAAGCCCAGGAAAGAAGTTATTGTTTTCCAGATAGTAAATTAAATCTTTTCAAACACCTTTCTTTTTTTTTTCCCAATAAACAGAAATGATAAAGTTTATGACTTGTGCCAGTAATTACATCAACCTGATTGTAGCCCTGACAGAGATTTCTTTCATTGTTTTGAGTCTCTTACGCTTTACTTTCCTCAAATATATTTGGATTACTAGGTTTGCTGTGGGTTTAGTATTCTCTAGACATATATTACACTTTTTTTAAGATATATTTTACTTTTAAGGTATATCATACTTTTTAAAGATCTAATATTAAGAAAAACTTAAGAGCTAACAGGAAAGATATTGCCATTTTAAATTTTTCTGCCTTTCCATTGGATTTATAGTCCACTACTCTTATTTTAAACAACAACCACAGAAAAGTTTGCAGTTTCATTAGAGCTGTGAGCTAACTGCTTTCATCAGCACGTGCATATCTTTTCTCCTACTGGGAAGATGTTTTTTCTCTACCATTTGCTGATTCACACATGCTTATGTGATACAGGGTTCTCTGCCAAAGTTTTAAGAGTTTCTTGGAACTCCTGTCATGTAACAGTATTACTTAACAATGGGCTGAAAAGTAAACGCTGCCTCTCTTGAGTATTCCCGGAAAAAGAAGGAAAAGAAGGAAGACTTTTTTAATTTTTTTTTTTCTGAGAAGCAGCAAAGGCACTTTTAAATTTTAAAAAAATTATTACTGTGCTCAGTCACGTTTTGTCTGTTCCCACAATGTGAAATGCTCAGCTCTTGAGTAATAGATTTCTTGAGTATTTATGATAAATTAATCTTTCAAGTGTGTCCTTTATTCCTAGATGAGCAGTAGCTGCCTCAGAGAAGGTCACAAAGAGTTTCCAGTCTAATCTTCTCTTTTCACTAAGGGTGTTCTTATTTCTTAACCTCCAAGACTGAAATTTTCTGTGTTTAATCTTCACAAGCTTGTTTTAAAGACTGGTCAATCATGCACATGAGAATGGAAAAAATATGGTGTCATTAAATGTGACTTCTGTCAAGTGTTAGAAACTTGGTTTATGAGGTAATTGCCTTGGAGCTGATACTGAAATAAAGATTGATCATAAGCGAAGTGTTAGTACTTCTAAATACATTGAAAAGATTAAGATTCTATTGCGTCTTTTCACAATGGTTTCATTTAGGTAGATTTATTAATAAAAGGTGTGGTCTTCTTTATAAAAAAAAGTGATTTTTATGTCCCTTACTCAGCTGAGAATGATTCTGGCTGTTGCCTACCTTGTGTTTATTTTATTTGAGTATTTGACAGCAAATATTCAGCAGCTGTGCTGAGAATCTTCCCAGTTCTAGAAGGGAGTTACTTGAGGGGCTATGGCCCTGGTAGCATGCCTTTGAGGCTGCACTTCCTTACATGTGTGCAGTGCCCACAGTATCTCGCATACTGTCAGTACCTCACATACTAGCAGCCTTGCTTTTCTAGTAGCTAAAAGAGTAGGTCCACTGCCATTGTCGGTTTAGTATCTTCTGTAATTAAAATTGGCATAAAAACTCTTCTAGCTCATTTGTACTATCCTTACTCTGCTACACTTGTGGTTCTGTGAGCAAGCTTTAGGGGCATGAGGCACTGCAGAGGATCTGAATTCTAACATCTAGCAGGGTGGTAGGAAGAACTACACTGTTACTTCAACTGGGACACTGATGTAAACTTATAATAATGTTTTCTATTGCAGAATTTCAGCACAGCTTGTCCCACTGAACCTGGCCAGTGCCAATGATGGCAAGACTCCCAAGCACTGCACCACATACCCTGTGGCTCCTTTTGTTTTCATATACAACAAATGAAGGTACTTTTGTCAGTGTTTTAAATTATTATACTGGAGGTTTTATCAACAACATTTTCCCATGGCTAGTAGGCAGCACTATTACCATTAATTAACTAATATAACATGTATAATGTCAAGTGTCAGAAATATCCATCTAGTAGAATAAAGTCTTAGGGGTTTTTTTTAATTGACCTTTTCCATATAGGAAAAAAAAACCTGAAGAATTTGCAGGAAGAAGAGACACGTAGTTAACGAAATGTTTTAAGTTTCTTCAGCATAGTATTCTAGTTGAGAATTAAAAAAGAAATTTAGTATTTCAGTTCCCCTTTTTAACTACACAAACTGAAAACAAACTGTACTGTATGTGGTTTCAAAAGGAAATTCTCAAATATCTGAGGTTTAAAAAAAACACAGCATAGGAGAGATGGAAAAGGGGAAAGGTCACAAGAAGAGAATAAAGAAGATAGAGTTCTGGAAAGACATGAGGAAACTGAAAGGCAAGATAAAGTAAAGCTGCTAATCATAGCTTAACACAGCAGGAAGAACCTTATGTAATTGGAAGTATTCTTGAAAGTGCGAGATCTTTAACACATTGAAAAATAATGACATTAATCTTTAAAGGGCCTAAGATGCTAGTACTTCCTTTAAAAGTACATCTTAAAGGTGGGGGGAAGAAACAATAAAAATACAAATGACAACCAAATCTAAACAACAGCAACAGGATCAATAGATAATGGTTCCTATAAAATCAATGCGCAGTGTGACTGTTACTGTATTGCAGAAGTTTAATCTCTAACCTGTTGCTTTTCTGATGATTCTTGGGGATTTTTTTTTTAAGAATTGGGGACCATGCAGAACAAAAGGGAACTAAATGTGGTGCTCCCACCCAGGAAGGTTATACGAGTGATAGTTCCTATCTACAAAATAAATATCTAGCCTTAGTAACTAAAACAAAACATTTTCTAAATAATTGAACAGTAGCGGAACTGTGAGCTGCAGTCAGTTCTAGGTTCATAATCAGTCAATATACTGGACAATGCAGATTATGATTTCTACAGAATTTTTCAGTGATTCTTTGATGTTGCTGTACATCCTCATTTGCATAAGTGAGCCTCACGAAGGTTATTGAGCTTATTCAAGTGATCCAGGACTGCTTGGTAGTCATGTTTTATGGGAGGGACTTTAAGAAAGGCCAATGAAAGTGATGTGTGCATTTTAATGAGCGTGGAAGACCATACACTGACACTACTACACAAGTGTTTCTCTGAGTCAGGTTTTTATTGAAGCAAGAGGGTCTAATTGTATGTTACATATCATGTGCACTAAAGTGCATCTGACCATCATGTTTATTACATTTGCAGATGCTGTACTGTATCAGAGTAACACAGAGGTTATATCAGAATAAATAATACAAGCAGACTACAGAAAAGTGGAAATGTAGGGAGGAGAAAATGAAATTAAGGATTTTTGACAACAAAGATTTTTGCTTGGGAGGAATAATCTGAAACTTAGGTACCCACTGGAAGGAATAAGCCTGTGAAGCTGCAGTGGCTGCAGGACAAGACTTCACAATATGTGAATTGTTGGCAACTTAATCTTGAATTTGCAATTTAAATGACAAGAATGGAGAGTTGGTAATGTGCTGAGCCATGTAAACAAAATTTGCCCCTGTGTAACTGCCAAGGGAACCTTCTAGCAAAATCCTTTAGGAAACTATCAGAAAAATATCAATAGAATCTAAAAACCCATCCAAGGTATTCTAAATTTTTACAGGGAACTGGGGGTGTAGAACAGGAGAGAAGGATTTACATCTGTACAACTTTTACGAGGAAATGGAGATATTGTTAATATTTACCAATAACAAGCATCAAAGAATTGTCTGGGATGATAAAAGTATTAGTTATTTCTGACTGCTTCATTTATTAATGATCACATTCTGATGCCATGTTCGGCACACTGTTAGTCCTAATAACAGCATGGCCTTCCAGTCACATAGCTCCTCCTCTTCTGGTCCTTGTGTCACTCATGTGGAGGGCATTGGAACAATGGAAAAGGAGGCTGGAAGGGATGCTGAGGGTTGTGTGTTCCATTTCTCTTTCCAGTTCGAACAAATATATTTTGACCAATGTTGTTTTGTTGTTTTTGTTGGTTGGTTATTGGTTTTTTTCTTAAATACTGCCAGTGAAGGAGACTGTAAATGTGAACATTGGGAGTGCAGAGACTTTGGGCTTTTCTTTACCCTTTCTTTGCCTGGAACAATGTAACTGTAAATCTCTTCAGGTCTCGGAACATTCATAACAATGTAAAGCAGAATACAGAACAGGAAATACACTTTTTCTTAATTTCACTCAGTATATTAGAAGAAAACCTCTGACAGGGAGATTTTCTAGGCAGTGGGGAGATAGAGGAGACCTGCTCTTGGAAGCTTCAAGCCGTTGTAGATAAATCACGAGTATGTGCCTGCAGTGATCTTGGTCTGACTCTGTTAATTATCTGCGTTTTGGCTTTTGAACCTTTTATTAACACATTGAATGATGCTGTTTTATAATTAAGTGTTGATGTGTTTTAGATAGAGCTATCAGAATGAGATTTCGTATGCTTAGAAGACTCTGTTGGCTGAGTTGTGCCTTTCTCTTTCAATATTACTGCTGCAGACTTCCTTCCTCTCCAAGACCGTAGATGTTGTCTCCAGAAAGGTGGAGGCATTTGGTGTCATGCATCTCTTCCCATTTTCCCAGAACAGAAAAAATAACAATGTTTTCACTTAATTTGTAGGGAGTTAGTAGCACTGTTTAGATGTTTCTGCTTAATCCAATTTATTTTGGTTTTCTTGCTTCTCATTGTGTGCTGCTTCTCCCTAGTTATGGCTGCAGGACATGTACAGGATTTTGCATGCTTCACGGACTATGACAAGGAGCTGGTTTGTCAGTGGACGGTGCTTGCACAAACAAATTGCTCCAAAGATTTCCTGCTCTACTACAGGGATGATTTTTTTTTCCTGCCGTAAGTGTTTAATAAGATATTACATCATCCTATAGCCATTATCAGATTTGATTCCCTCCCTCTACGCACGGGTGTTTGGGACAGAATGTAATGCAGATTATTCTTCTTGCCAGCAGGAAAATGGTTTGCTGCAATTAACAGCATCCTCTGTTCAGTGGTCTACTCTTCTGCAGATTTCTCTGCGCTCTGAGTACAGAGGAGTGATCAAGTCCTATTTGTAGGAGTGGTAGGGCGACCCTGAGTTTACCCAATCTTCATTTCATGCAAAATTTTACCTCCTCCAGGAGATATCTTACCTGATATACCAGCCTGGGTGAAAGGTACTTTCCCTTGGAGCCCAGGTGATTATCTCTGCATACAGTCAAACTCCATGTTCAAGCACAGACTGTTGGCCTTGTTCTGCAGCAGGGTCAGCCTTCATCTTCTGTAAGGGAAGATGCATCCGGGCTCTCCTGTTGCTCTCCATATGATTTCTTCACACAGACATCCAATCACCCTCAGTTTGTAAACTGCAGCAAACCTGTTCCTATACTAGCAAGCTGTCAGTCTGCTCCTTCAGAGCCTGTGGTGTGATGAAGAGTGTTAATTTTTCCTCTGAGGATCAATCCTTAGCCTTCTTGTCAAGTTTTTCATTAATGCGATACAGATATCCAAGGGGTATTTGGGGAGGGTAGATTGGAAGTTTGAGGGAGCTCAGTTCTGGTTTAGGCTTGTTTGGGCTAAATGTTTCTAGGAACTGAGCTTGTTTGTCTCAGATTTGATTAGCTTTACATATTGGGAAGCTAGATTTCATCTTTCAAGAAAGTGTGCTACACTCTTTAAACATCATACCAATTTCTGCCTGTTTTTCAGAAATGATGTGTGTGTCCCTGAGAATGGAAAAGACAGTTTGTGCACTTGCACGATACGTCGGGATTATTTTGTATGGGGCCTCAGATATATTCTGGCTCTACAGTTCAATGGGACTGATATGTGGAATTACAGTGTTCAACCAGCCCTGGTTGGTAAGAAACTGTTTGTCACCGGGACATTTGGTTCCAGGCTTGCAATCCTAGCTAACTCCTCATTAATGTCACTGAAACAAGTTTTCCTTGTCAGAGGTGAAAAGTGCCATGCTGGCTTAAATGCAGAATCCGTTAGGTTTAGAAATCTGATTCTGGAGTAGATTCTTAAAGAAGGTGTAAGTAATGGGGCAAGCAGAGAGTAATTCTTCCTCTAGCTGTACCCTCTCAGCTTCCAGCCAATAGCAGTTTGGGGGTTTAGATGTGTCTTCCGTACATATTACTTGTGGCTGTAGATTTCAAGGATGAAAAGGAATGTTCTCCTTCCAATTTCTACAAAGACACTGGGCTATTCCTACTGAAATTTCTTCCATTCCTGTCTGTCATACTCTGATTTTTCATGATAGTTGAGTCATCACCCCGAACAGAGATTTTTACAGTAATTTCTGTTGAATTATAACAACCAGTGATAAAGAGTTAATAACTTTGCTCTTGCACAGAACAGAGTGTAGATACAGTTTGTGTCTCTGTAGGCACCTGATTTGTTTAGAACGCTGTTTATAACACCTGTTACCTCAACCACTCGGATAAATCATTCACATACCTTAGGCAGGCATTCTTCTGCATCGATGAGCTGGTTCTTTTCAGAATACTGAATGGTCTCTGCTGAATGTTTGTCTCTCTGCTTTTCTCCATCAGTGCCTTCCTATTGCCATGCTATCCCTAATTGTATTTTTTTAACATACAGTTAAACCAAAGGCTCCCAAAAATCTTACTGTTGAGAAAGCTGAAAATGGTAATTTCAATCTGAGCTGGGAGGAGAGCTACTCTCCTCCATCCATACTCTCTGGAAAGCCCGTCATCTATGAAGTGAAATACTGGAGGAAGCACCACCCAACAGAGGTAAGAGACAGCCAGTCTCTTCATTTTCTGTGTCTCTGGAGCTTTCAGGTTTAAAAAGTCCTCTGAAAAGTCTTGAAACCATTTAATGAATAACTATGCCATTCAAGGGCAAGTCCCACAATGTTCTGGGTCACACACTTGCCACAGGTCACATTGCCCCAGAATGGTTCAGCTGGGCTTTAAAGCATTGAATCTCTTCTGACTGCCACCCTGAAATGGTCTGCTGTTCACAGTAGACAAGGTAGAGGTTGAAAATACAATGCTGCTGTTCCCTGAATGTCATATGCTCCTTAGACATCAGGAACCTGGAGGCTGTTCATGACTCTCTGGTGCACCTGAGGCATTTCAGACACTCTGTTGAACAAGGCAGCACTTTAGGGCTGGGCTGCTTCTGGTGGGGGAAGAAGATGAACGGTGGCATGTCACAAATACGACCCGCTCATGACAACAAAAAGCAGTATCACACACAGCAGATTAGGCACACAGTTGTTCATTTGCGAAAGGTCGCTGAAATATGTAACACTATTGTTGTTTAATTGCTCCACTAACCTTTCACCTCATAAAGAAATTAAGGTGAACTTTCTCACTTTTTTTTCAGGTTTCTGTAAAAGCAATTAACTACCAGGCAAAAAGCTTTGAAATTACTGCAAACTCTTTGAGGAGAGGCTATGATTACATTGCAAGTGTAAGGTGTAACTATACAAGCTACCCAGCCTACTGGAGTGAATGGAGTAAAGAAGTTGAATTTCACTATGGTAAGTATTCTAACAAATAGCAGCTTGATAGGACAATGCTATACTTTTATAAACCATATGATATATACCCTGCTGCTCTCCTCTCATACTTAAGAAATCATCATCTTCATCCTTCTGAATGTACTGTGGATACATCCATAAGGGCTTCCAAAGAGACTAAACCTAGAAAGGCGACTCCTGGGGAAACTAAGGAAGAGAAGACCAAGGGAAGTTTGATTGTTTAGCCTTGTGAAAAAAGGAATGGAAAGTGATGTCTTTATTCTCTATAAATATCTCATGAGGTAGACACCAGAGGAGGAAAAGAGATATGTAAACTAAAGAACAACATTGACGTAAGAGCAGGTGGGTATAAATGAACACGAGATATTTAGGCTGCAAATTAAGCAATACTTTAACTGTCAGAGGACAGAGTGTTTATAATAGTCTCTGAAGAGCAACAGAGAGGGCAAGGAGCATAGCTGCACTGCAGTGGAGGTGATAGTGCCATTTTAGGGGCTGTGTGGCAGGTTTGTGCCTCAGAGCTGACAAACGGCCTGCCAGTGCGTGTTGGCTCTGCCAGCTGCAGTACCTGACTGCAGTATCTGCCCTGATCTGACATCCCACATACCCTCACCACTGGTAGCTCTGTGTTCTCTTGTTGATCTGCTGGAGGCCTTACTTTATATCCTCTAAAAACCACTTCTGTAGGGTGAAAAACAATTTGGTATTGCCAGTACTTGTATTTCTATGCACAAACACATGTAAATGCATTTGTTTATTTAATAGATTACCAGATAACAGCTGAAGACATTCTGCGGATGGCTGTTCCCATATCCTGCATACTGATCATGGCAGTATCTGTCATTTGTTACTTCTCTTTTACCAAGTACGTATCATACTGTTCACAGGTTTTACAGAGTAGCAGTTTACACAGATATCAGCATTGCTATTGATTAGCTGAATGTGTAGTAGCACAGCAATCTAATGTTTTGTTTTTCCTCAGCGCCTTTATAGACTAGTAGAATCATAGGATCATTTCGGTTGGAAGAGACCTTTAGGATCAGCGGGTCCAACCGTTCCCCCAGCACTGCCAGGGCACCAGTAAACCTTGTACCTCAGGGTTGAGGACTCCACCCCTGCTCTGGGCAGCCTGGGCCAGGCCTTGACAGCTCTTGTGGGGAAGAAATTGTTCCCCAGGTTCAACCCAAACCTCCCCTGGTGCAACTTGAGGCCGTTCCCTCTTGTTCTATGTCTTGTTACTTTGGAGAACAGACCAACCCCCACCTCGCTACAGCCTCCTTTCAGGTAGTTGTAGAGAGCAATAAGATTTCCCTTCTCTACATGCAAACATTTGATTAACATGAATTGCACTCTGTCATTGTTGGAATAGATAGCAATATTCTCTATTAATCTTAACAGAATTGGCTTGTTATAGCATCTGAAACGGAGTGCAGTTACGGGGTTTGTCAGTTTTGGACCCCAGTCTTTGCTGGAGTTCCAGTACTGATGGTTAAATATCTGTATTTCCTTTTAATTTTTTTTAGTGGTAATGTGAAAGCAGGATCCTATCTGTTTCACACATCATTTCAAACATGATTAGAAGAACATGTGACTGTGGTTGTGCAGAGCAGTCACGCACCAAACATATAAACGTCTTTGCAGTAGTTTAATGAAAAGCAGCACTTAGAGATGCACAGAACAAACACTTCCTGTTGCTGCAATACAGATGGCAAAGAGGGACAGAAGAGGGAAGTGTACACTGATGGAAACAAAATGCAGTCAAAGCAAACTATTTTAATTCTTCCCTTGCAGAGTGAAGAAAGAATGGTGGGATCAAATCCCAAATCCGGCAAAGAGCCATTTGATCGTAAAAAATGTCAAGGTAATTTAAAGGTTTTACAAAGAATACCTTTCCCTGACCACCCGAAGTAGAATATGTAATAAGTGGTATTGCCTGGCTAGTGCAGGGGATACTAAATACAATACACCTGTATCCTAAATCTCATTTGTATCTTTATTAGTTTTCAGTTTTGTGCTACATTGATGAAATTAAGTTCCCTTTCCATGACTTAAAGCAGAGTCACATGGAAAACAAAATGTAAGTAAGATGAAGGAAAAAAACAAGCCCTCTGCTTTACAGCATAAAATAGTTTCCTATTCCATAAATATTAACTGTCCTTTCCTTTTGACTTCCAAAAACAGAAGTTGCAAGAACTGTCTGGCTCAAAGTTTGCCAAGCCAAAACTTCAAGGGAGAAGATAACATCAGAAATGTTGAGAAATCTTGCAGTTGCCACAGCGAGTCTGGAGAATGGTTTCCAAAAGGCAGCAGTGCAGTTTTAACCCCTGAGACAATTCTGATTGAAGAGTCTGTAGAAATCTGTGGCTGTTTAACAGACATAGAGTCTGAGAGCCAGGAAGAGACTAGTGACCAGCTCACCATGTGTGAGCCTTTTGTGCGCAGTGCCAGTGCTTTCAGAGAGCACGCTGAACACAATGATGCATTAGCCAGCATGTTTATTGATCTCCTGGCAGATGAAAACAACACACAAGACAATAAAGACCCAGATATAATCACAGGTGAGAATAAAACCTTTGAGAAACTTGAGTCAGAAAATCCATCACAGCAAAATCCAAAGGAAAATGCAGCCCAGAGTCAGCAGCCATGTGATATTTCTCATACAGTCTCCCTTTTCACCAATGCTTCTCAAGATGACTACAATTGCAGTACAGCCAGCAAGAAGTCAGAACAATCGGAAGAATCCTTTGAATCTGGCTATCAGAGCTCCAGCATAAATTCTGCTTCTCTGGATGCAAGAGATCTTCAATGTCTGGTTCATCAAAGCCTTTTTCCATGCAGTTCTGAAAGTCAGCATGACTCATGTGTCCTGACCCAGCAATCTCCAAATAAACCATCCTCTAAAACTGAAAAAGACAGAATAAGCAATTGGGCAAACAAGAGTTTTGATACCCTTATGTCTCCGTCCATGGGGCTGTGTAGCTCTGCATATAAGAGCTTTGACACCCTTATCTCTCCATCCGTGGAGCCTTGTGGTTCTGCTTACAAGAGCTGTGACACTCTTATGTCTTCATCCGTGGAGCCCTCTGGTTCTGCGTACAAGAGCTTTGATATTCTTGTGTCTGCATTCAAGGAACCAAGTAGCTCTGCCTATAAGAGCTTTGATACCCTTATGTCTCAGTCTGTGGCTAACAGTAGCCAGACTTTGTGCTTTGAAAATATGTGCTCCTCACTGCCTTTGACACACTTTTCAGAGACATCAGAACCTAGCTGCAGAGATCAAATTTATCAACCCTCTAGCAATCGGACGTGTTACTCCAACTACAGATGTCCCTGCACTGAGCTTGATTTTCAAAATGCTTCTTCAGAACACAGCAATTCTCAGCCTTCCTACACACATGCAAATGACAATGTTTCAGCTTTCCTACCAGAGGAAGAAATACATAAGCAAGTAACATATCAAAATGTTCAACAGAAAGTCAATGTAATATCTTGCCCCATTGGACCTCAACCATCTGGTTATCAACCTTTTAGTACTGCAGTTCAGTGTAATGGTGCACACTGTGACAATGACAGGGATGCTATCTCTATGTCATCACATGAACCCTTCATTCATTTTTTGTACAACAGCCTGAGAGAAACACCCCCAGATACCATAGTCTGTGCACCTGACCAGAGAACAGATGACCATGTGTGTTTGATTGTACAGAATTTTGATTGCAGAATTGTCCCAGCTTTAGCCTCTAGTGAGAATGTCACACAGAGCAGTGATGGCAGCCTTTGGATCATCAACTCTAATGAGCCGTCTACTGATAACGAAGATGAAAGTACCAGCAGAGACAAACAGCTGTTGCATTTGTTGGAGCTGAACTGTCAAGATTTTAACAGCAGAGAAAGAACTGTAAAGGGAACAAAACCTAACAGCTTTAACTCTGCTGATAAAGGAATGCAAGAAAGCAGCAGTAACAGACTACGTACTGACTGTCACTATCATGCACACAACTGCTTGAGGAAACTTGAAAATGTAGGGGAAAATAAAGAGGTGACCAAGCATGCAGTAGGCAGGAGGTGTGGCTCAGTGGCTAGCTTGTCAGAAGAGTCACTGGACAGCACTGAGCTGAAGTTAGAAAGAAAAACTGCAGAGTTCATGGTCTCAGACAAGTTGTCACCTCTTGTTTTTGTGGATAACTCCTGTCCTGATTCTCACACCGTTCACAGTGAGGGTTCCAGACTGACACCTGCACTTAAAAAAAGACTGGTAGAACTATTGAGGGAAGACAACAGGAAGAATGAAAAAAAAATGAAACTTGTACAAGCCCTTGCCCAGGAGGACAACTGGTACATGAAAGTAGCCTAGCCAAACTTGTCAAGACTGAACCAAACCTGTCTTTGGAAATGAACTGTATGGCAAATTGAGATGTTGCTTGTTCTTCTAGTCTTCTCAGAAGTGAGGGCTGCTACCATTCAGATGTGGGTTCAGTGGGTTGTAATGCTTGTGCCTGCTGCAGAGCTGGAGACTGATATGTGACGCAGGCCTTTGGGGGACAGGAGGGGTGAGCACTTAACAATCATGGGGAGGTGAAGCCAGAGCTATGGTTTCTCTGGCTGTGATTGTTCTCTGAAAGTGAGCAGCAGCTGCATAAAGTAGGAGTTCTTAGTAGAGCTCCTGTGGTTATTGCCCTGGCTCTGTGTATTGCCTGGGAAGCACATGACAGTGATGGGGAGGTGCTGACACACTCGGAAATGTGAAGATGGTACAGGTCAAGGGTGAAGTGAATGACTTGGACTGGCAACATCACACGGCTTCCATAATGTATTTATCGGGGGGAGAAGTGAGGGGAGGTCCTGTGTGCCCAGCCCCATCATGGGATATATGTTTCTATACTTGCTCAATCAAGACCTGAAATAAAGATGATTGTCATTTGGACTTAAGCAATGCTATTATTGATGGTTGGTTTCTTACTCTGTAGAAGCAGGCAGTTATTTCATACTTCTACAGCTATCTGCAATCGGACATTTCTAAGCAGTGCTTTTCCAGAAAGCTTAGCCAATTTATGATCAGGCTTCCTAAACTGATGGAGGTTTCTTTCAGCTTCTTGTTCTTGTCCAGTCAGAATGGGAATTATGCCTACAGCTTTAGGGCAGTATATACTTCGTGTTGGATAATTGTTCCAAATGTTTTACTCACAGCTCTTAACTTTACTAGTCCATGATCATATGTTTTGGTATGGTAAATTTCACCCTAGTATGCTGGCAGTGGCACAAAATAGTTAAGAACTACTATGTAACTTTTTGTGTTTTAAAATATATATGTGTAGTATTATTTAGAAAACCCTATTTGCCCTCCCATTCATATGGAAGGAAACCGTAATACTAAGCACAGAATGTGGTTTAACGTGTTTTGTAAATGAGATTTTTGTGCTGCAGATCTCCCTTGAAAGTTCAGGTTGGCCAAGCAGTAGAGATACCTGTATAGCAATTTTGCTGTGTTAAAAAAGGGGCATGTAAGCCCTGGAAGGTGACTCACAGTGTCTGTGTTTAAATGTGATAGTTGATATTTGTATAGGCACTGGTGTCTAGCTCACTTCACTAAGGTGGCAGTTAGTGAAAGGTATTGCTTGTAGCTAATGTGCTAGTGGACACGTAATTTATTTGATTGTACTGAAAATATCAGGTTGAATTTTATTTTCACTCGGGTGATGTTTATCAGAAATACTCTTTCTTTGCATTAGGGCAGTCACTATATAGTTAACTTCAAATTCCATGAAGTGCAAGGGCTGTGAGGCAGGCAGATGAAGAGGCTTTCCAGGACCCATCAACCAAAGCTGCACTGAAATGGTGGAACAGGAAGATGCAGAGGCCATGGACTGCCTCATGAGTAAGCCAATTCACTTCCCTAAATTCAAGCCAAGTCAAGTTTAAGCAAAATTCCACAGCTAAGTTATTGCAACCACCCAGAACACGTTACTCACTGTTTGCGGTAACGGCGCTGGGCTTTTGATGGAGGTACAGGGACACCAGTGGTGCTTTCTTCGCCTTCTGCTCCTGTGCTCTCCTTATGCTCCTCAGGAAGTCCTCCTGGAAGGCTTGCACTCAGCTGGAGTAGCCAGGATTGGAAAGCAGTTTGCTTCAGCACTTCTCTGCTGAGCTCCAGCTTCATTCTGCCTTTCCCTGGCTTTTTTTCTTCTACATAGCTCTGCCTTCCTGTCTTCTCATTTCCATTGGATTGCTTTCTGTGCACGGGTATTCTTCCCCTTCTCTCCTTTCAGTATTTCTCCAATGAAATCAAACTGAACTCTTGGAGAAGGGAGAGCCCTGTTCCCGTGCCTTTGCATAACCCAGAACTGGCAATGAACACCCACCAGCTCTCCCCCTGTCCTGCAGTAGTCACAGCGTGCGATTGCAGAGGAAGCTGAGCTGATGGGCCGTCATCCTCTGCTTTTGCCATCCAGAGCTGTTGCCAAGCTATAAAACGTTGGGTAGGGTTTCAATTGCATGTTTCTGGTCTAAGGTGGTGATCTGCCTAGAATTGTGTGGGAGTTCTGACTTGGGCTGGCTCCCAGGACTGCCAGCAAGGTCTACTGGCCTGAGCCACACCTCCCGGGAACAAGCCTGTGTTTGTAAAGGCAGCTACACTCCTGAAATGAGCTTCATTCCTGACAGTTGAGACCCACAAAGCAAGTCCTTTTTAGCTGGTGGAGGGCACCTGCCAGGATAGAGAATTACTGATGATAGTACGTGTGTTTTCATTGGGTTTCAGTCTGTTTTGCAAGGCTGCAGTGTAAGTGGAGGCTTGTGCCAAGTTTTAGCCTAGTTATAATGCCATTTATTACTCACAATCACTCCACCTCCGTATCTTTCTCATATGGCTGCCTACCAGGTATTAGCAGTCTGACTTGCCCTGAGTGAAATAGGTTCCTGAGAAAAGCAGGGGTATTCCCAGCTCAGGAGGAGCTAGTTCTGATACACTACTTTTCCTTTGCAGAGAGTGCCACAGCCTTGCCATTTTTTCTTTCTCTTCTTTCTGGTCAGTGTTAGGTCCTTGGAAAATATGCACCTGTAGGGAAACACCTGCTGGCAAATTCCTATTGATCACAAAGTTTGTCATAGCCTGTGGAAAACTAATAATAACCCCAGGATGAGGGTGAGATTGGTATGGAGCAGGAGCTTGAGGATGTGGAGTCAAGTTCTTAGGAGTAGGAACAAGTTAATTTGGGGTGAAGGCAGGGTGAGCTTTTTTAATAACTTGTCTCTGCATCTTGCTTTGTTACCTGCATTGTTCAGGCAGGGCACAAGGATGTCCGAGTGCTTATCCACCATGAGCTACAAACTTAACATCTAAGAAAACGAGTTCTTTTAGATGTTGGATTCCAGCAGTGATGTGGCCAAAGGAACAAAGGGTGAGAGAACTAAATGAGGTGGTTGTGACTTTCAAAACACTGCTCCCTAATGTTTATCTCTAACTGTGGAATTATGTGATAAAACTCTTGAGTGAATAGAGACTGAGGGGACAGTTTGCTTTCTCCTAGCCATGCTTTTTTTGGTAGAAAACTCTTTAGGGAGCATGATTTGTGCAGTTTGTATTGTAGCTCTGACAGAGGTCCTTCAGAGTGATTTTTATGTACAGTTACTTTCACAAAGAAAGGTGGTTTTGACTAATTCTCAGGGGAACTGTGCCCGTGCAATGCACAGGCACGTGCACGAGCACACGCGTACACGGATCGTTTCGTCTCCACTGCAGGTTGCTGAGTACAAGATCTGCTCCAGCCTCCCACATGGTGATGTATCATGATCATACTTTACTCAAAATTTGGGATTTTTTTCACCACACTGCTACAACTGAGGCAGCCACGTCTTGCCGTCAGCTTGGCATCAGATGTTGCAGCCATGGCACACCGCCCTCGAGGCACCTCTGACTAACTGTGGTGACAAGATTGGAAGCCAAGCAACAGCTCAACCTGAACTTGCTGATGATCAGAGCAATGAGACCAATGAACCAGTCTTAAGCAGTAGAACTTCTGTCTCTCAAAGCACGTTGCTCTAAAGCAATGGAAAAAAAACAGCTGAGTGAGGAAGAGGGCACTTTCCAGGTACCTCACCAACACATGTAACCAAAGTTAAAGCTTACTAAATTGCCATACCTCTGGGTGTTTTCCCAGAGTACCTAGTAACAGCCATCAGCAGCACCACTAGTTTGCTCAGTCCCGACTACTCTCAGTCCTTTGACAAGCTGAGAAAGCAATGTTGAGAGGAGCTTTACATTTCTGCTGTACTCTGGCCAAAGGTGCCTTGCTCTGTCTCTTGTGCTGTCCTGTGTCCCCCCTGTCCCTTCTGTGGCTTTCTACAACATGGAAATTTCCATTTCTCCCAGTCCATGGAGAGTGGCAGGTGTCCTATGGGGCTCCTGTCCTACTTCAGTGACGGATCAGCTGCATCTGTGGTCCTGTCTGTACTCCACTGTATAAGAGCAGGGTGTTATTTTTTTTGTTTTGTTTTTTGGGGGGTTTTTGTTTTTTTCATAATGGTGGGGTATTTAGGTGGTTTTTTGTTCTTGTAGGTATGGTTGTACTCGGTGATCTAGGAGGTCCTTTCCAACCATGGTTATTCTGTGATTCACAGCAGTGTGGCATTTTTCCTCTGCTTGAAGGTTACTGAGTTGGTGACTAGCATATCACTGGGACTTTCCTACTTGCTGCTGTTTCCCCAGCTCTTAGACATGGGGGAATTTGCCATGAGCTGAAGAGCTTGAGGTTAGCTGCTTCTCCCTGGTTCAGCCACTGCTGGTTTCACTTGCAGTGAGCCACCCACGCAGCAACAAGAACTATAACAGGGTGAGAAAGCACTGGACTTCCTTCTGGGGGTAGAATTTCCGCACCTGGCTCAGAGTTGTAACTAGTCCCAGGTTCTTGCCTTGGGGCTCCAGAGAGTTGCTGTGAGAACCAGGTCTGCACTGGCTGTGGTTGGCCCTGATGTTAGCGTTCTTGGTGAGTAGCCAGCAGAGCTCTTGAGGAGCTGGCTCTGGCAGGCTCATGGTGTGCTGCACTCACTAACCAGGGCACGTGTCTGACAGGCTCTGGCGTTGAAGGTTATGCATGACAGTTTGTTGCTGGGTGGTCTGCTCCTCCACTGCCGAGCTGAGGCACTCTAGAAGCACATAGTATGCTCCTCCACAAGATGGCGGAGGCAAGGGAGCCATCAAGGGCCTTGATTCCTCCACAAGGGCAGGAATTAGGTGCCATAGTTTAGCATGTGCTGCCTGTTCCGTGGCCGCCTCCTGAGCTGTGCCAGGCCCCCGCAACAGACGCTGTCATCTGGAAGCATCAGGGATTCTTGCCACTTCTGGTCAGGCCACATTTAGTGTTCTTATGACTTGTCTTAAAACCCTCCAGCTGTGCTCTCCAGTGTGAGACCAACACATTGAACTACTGTCCATATTGTCTCTAGTTTGCATGTTCTCTGCCATTGTTTTACTACTAGCACGTAACTTTCTAACTTCCGCACACGTGTGGTGAGGAGTGTGGAAATGGTGCTGTGCAGAGCTGGTCACAGCACAGCAACCAGGGCATCCAAGCAGCTCCCTTGTTCAAGTGGGAGCCTCACACCACCACCAAAGCCACTGTGGAGCATGGAATTCCCCCAGCCCCTACATTTTGTAGAAACAACTTTCAGACTCGTTCTCTTCTTGATGAGCATTGTAAACGTTTACCAGTGCTGACTGGGATGCAGATACACTGGTGCAACACAATTTCATTGCATTAGTCCTAGTGCTCTAGTGGAGCAAATAACCCCATGTTTTGGCCATTTTAGCTTCAAACAAATCAAGCTCCTGATTTCTGACAGCTTACAATGAACTTCTACCGTGATCATAGCAAAGCCACAGCTTGACAAAACTTGGGCTGCCCCGAGAAAGTCTCACAAAGCCTTTTGGCTTCTCTATGAAGAAATGTTTTCTTAATTTTTGAAAGCATTAGTTACATTGGAGCAATCAGTTTCTGTGAAAATCCCGTTTATGTCCAGTGTTGTTAATATGCCTCAATGCAGGGCAAGGTGCTTCTCATAACTGCCTCCTTGTCTGTCCTGCATCCCCATCCCACCTTTTCTCCTACAGACGCGGTACGTCCCTGCTCATGATGTGAAAAGCCACTAACAGTGCCAGGAGTGCATGTTCTGTGGGTTTGGGATGGAGCCAGCAATCCAGCTGGAGTCTGCCATGCGACCATCTCCTGCAGCTCAATGCTTGCCACACGGAGGCAGCTTGGAACGTGAGCCATTAGCTTTTGCTTAGGAAGTGCTTCCAGAGTCAGAGGTTGAAAATAGCTAGTGTGGTTTTCACCCTATTAGAGGTGCCAGAAGCTGTCCAAGGCACGCTGAATGCTGTACCTAGCTCCAGAAGTGAAAGGCCTGCTGTAAGAGCTTGTGACCAGGCAGCATGAGTGGGGCATGCTGGGTTTTGTCAGCTGTGGTAAAAGAAAGATCAAAGAGGCTAAGGTGAGGCTCTTGCCATAAATAGCTACACACCAGCAGCGGAGTTCTGGTCTTTGTGCATCCCTGTGAGCAGAGATCTGGGGACAAGATGATGGATGTTGGCTCTAAACGGGTGGGTTTCTGCCAACCTGCATGAAAGGAGCAGGGAGTTCTGCCAGCACTGCTGATTCAGATGAGTACTGTGGGAGTATGTGATGGATTTGCTGACTTCATGCAGAGTCAGTGCTCTTTGGAAGCACAAACACAGATGGTGTGACCTGGTACCAGTCTGAGAATGCCTGTGATAGGGGAAGGTGGAGAGGATGGGACACATCAGCTGAATGGACAAAAAAGTGCGGGTGCTTAGTTTGTGAAGCTGCAGGAACCCAGCCATGGGGCAGGGCTCTGACATACAAAGAGAGAGTACTACCTGTGGGGTCTCCAAAGGGTCTGGGCTCCCAGAGGAGAGTGGTGTGGAGGCTGTCATGGGGAGAGCATGCTTTCCTGTGAGCTGAATGTATACAGTGTAATGAGGTGTCTGGGGATGCTCTGGTGCAGATGAGGGCAGTGGGTTTGAGCCTGAGCAAAGCTGTAGGTTTCTGTTCCAGATGGCCAGGGTGAGTTCACAGGCACAGTCATTCCTGTTTCTGTTTACCAGCATGTGTCTGGTGATTTCCTAAGAGAAGATACAAGCCTCTGTGCCTTCCCTTCTGTGTGAACAAGACGTATGCAGTCAGAGCTCTGTGAAGGTAAGCCCTTTTCCTCTGGCAGGAGCCAAAGTGATGTCCTCCTACTACAGTCTTCATGCAGAATGGCTTTGGACTTGATGCATATTGGGGAAAACAAGAAGCTGAGCCCAGTGTTGGTGGCTACAAAGAGATAACTGGCAAAGGCAAAAGGGAGGCAGGAAGGCAAGGTACTTGGGTCTCTGTAGGTGGCACTCAGCGTTTCTCAGACCAAAAGCAATGTGCTCCTCCCTCCTCTCTGCAGCACCCTGTGTCTGCTCACAGGCTGCCAGCTGGGGGGCTTTGTTGTTTTTCAACCCGCTGCTTTGCTGACTAACGCCTCCGCTTTCTGCCTGGCTCATTCATATTTTACCCCATTTCCTGAACTTTGAGGTGGTTTCTTCTATTGCTTTCCCTTCCAGCAGAACACTGTTACTCATGTCTCAGATGTTCTCCTGCCATTTTTTACTCATTACTTATCGTAATATATGATTATCTGCCTCCTAAATGTCACCAGTCAGTAAAGGTGCCTTTGACCTTAAAGTTACACCACATCTGTATCTTTGATGATGCTGAGGATACTGTTATAATTCCATTATTACAGGAAGAAAATACAGAGGTAGTACTGTTTGGGTTTTTTTCCCTACATCATGAATGTGATAACTACAAGTGTCACTAATTCTCTCTTCTAAAGAAAAGAATTGTCAGCTCTGATTGTTATTTCTTCTGTGTGTATTCTTGCTGATAAACACGTACAGATGCCACCCTTCTTCCAGTAATGGCAAAAGGCTTTTGGGTTATCAATATCTCAGAATTGACCAAGTTCTCCCTGGTGTGCCCTTCGCTTGCTTCTTGGTGAATATTGCTGCTGCAGGCTGAGCTGAGATTACAGCTGGGTGAAAGTAGTTGCGGCTTATATTGAATCAACATAAATGCATGGCAACTGAACTGCTTCAGGTCTCCCAAGTGCTTTACCTTGGCGGCTGGATTCAGCTGCCCTGATGTGCCATGGAACTTCAGGTGTAGGGGAATAAGTGCCCACGCAGCACAGAGTAGCTGTAGAGCTGTGTGCTCTCGGAGGTGGTCACTGCACACTGATCTGCTTTGTTCCCCACAGGAGGTATACCAGTGTACTGTACTCCGGGTGGCAACAAGTACCGGGTCTCCTAGAGATCCTGCATGTGTGTTCTACACATGGCTTTTCCCAGGCTGGGTGTAGTGGGCATAGTCCATCTCAGTCACTGAGAGATACCTGGTGGATCACACTGTGCTGGCCTTCCTAAGACTGAAGAGCTAGGTGTATGTTAAGCATTTGCTCTGCAGGGGCAGGACTACATGTGGCTCTTCACATTGCAGCGCTTGCATAGTTCCATGTATGTGCACATGCATGTCCTTGCACATACACACATGCACACATGGATAGGCACAGTGCTAGATGACAGAAGAGAATCAATCACTAAGTTTCAACACATCCATGCATGATGAGCTATCTCAGTCTTCCGGCAGGCCCTTAATGCTTCTCTTGGCTTTATATTTCACCAGCAGTGCACATCACAGAAGGGCAACTGTGCACAACTGAATTCTGGCAGGCAGTGAAAGAGACAATTAAAATTAACTGTCTTAGAGAAAGAAGCTCCATCCACCACTGCTGCCCTCTCCTGGGGCTCCTTACTTGCCTTCACTCCTACCGCTCTTCCTTGTCTCTATACAGTAAACATCTCCATGCCCCTGACTCACCCTGGGAAAAACAGATGTTTTGGATCATTCAGGCCAGGGCAGGTGGCTCTTGACCATGCGTGACAGGTAGTTGCTGGTAACTGGGCTGGCCTGTGTGCTGGTCATGCACTGTTGTACCATGCATGGAGAAGATCCCATTAGTTAACCCAACAGGTGTTCCCCATTGTGAATGGAGCAGAGTCTCTGTAAGAGAGACCAACTCTTCCTTCTGCACCTTTGTGGATCACTTACAGGCATGGTGTCAGGCTCAAGCTTCTAGAAAAGACTTGGCTCAGCTGATGCTGCCTATGGATTGTGGAGATTGTCACTGTTGCGTACGGAGTGGGATAGCACAGGGTCAATTAGGCTGAGCAGCTAAGTTGGACATTTCCTGGGCAGTTAGAAATACCTTTCTCTTGGGAGAACAGCAGACCAGAACAGTGGTGCAGCTTTTACTCCATGGTTACACAGGACTTTGCAGGGTGTGCCAGCACCACTACTTGTGCAGAGGAAGAAGCAGCATGTGTGATCTGTCTGAAGAGTCGTGGTCTGGCAGGTACAAGCCACATTACTTTTAAGACACGCAATAATATGCAATTGAAATTACAGCGCTAATTTTAAAAACAAGAATACTGGTGGTATTCTAAGGCCAGCCGCTTTATAAATTTAAACATAGTGCACCCCAATGCCTGGTTTTTTCAAACTTAACTCATTAAAAATGGATTATCACTTGCTGTGCTGTTTTCTGCAAAAACTGCTTAGGTTGCGATTATCCTTTTATATTAACTAAATCCCGTGTTAGCTTTCCTAATAGTTTTGGTTTAGACCTCGTGGCTTGCTTTATGGCCCAGAATACCTTACTTCCTTTTATAAAAACTCTGGCATGTTGTTAGCACTCTTACAATCTGGGAACATCCCCTGACATCACACCTCACCCTGTTCCTGCCTGTATGTCAGCATAGAAATCAGAGTTGCTTTCTTTTGTGCTGTTATTAGCAGTTTCCCCATGGCGATGTATTCATTGCCCCAGACTGGGATCAGCAGCATTTTAAGTCTGGATTTCTCCTTTTCATGCAAATGTTATGTATGCTGCAATCAGTAAGCTCCTGATTATTTTTCAAGTATCTTGCAAGTGCATGAGATAGAGACAGCTGCTACCTCTGAATATGGAGCTGGGACCTTCTGTCTTGAGCATCTTCTGACAACCTTATGCCCTCTAGGGTCTGTGATTGCTGCATCCTTGCCTACATGAGAGATGAGATTTTGTAATTTAACTACTATAAAAATGCATTGTACTTAGACTGACCAGCCATGACTCTCCTGTTTCTGTCGTTTCCCTTACAGCTCTCTGAGGAGCCCTGAGCAGCTGGCTGCTGCTAGCTGTGCCTCTGCTGCCCCAGGCTCCTGGTTGGGTTGTGCTGTGCCAAGTCTTTGCATCTCCCCTTGCTGTGTGGCGGGTGCAGTAGGGCAGTGGACCCTTCATCTCTAAAGGTCTCGGGTCTGAATACAGAACCTACCCACCTTGCACCCAGCTGCTTTGTGCCTGCTTCACTGTGGCAGTCTCCTTGGGTTACTCCAGCTCCTTGTTCTTTACCCTCGTGCCACCACACTACACCGTGTATGCCAAGTCTCCTTCATAGTGCTGTTCCTTTCCTTCTTGCCCGAAGACACAAGGAGCATGCTTGGGGCTCCTTGCAGCCCCTTTTAAGGTACGCAGAGGTGACACTTTCTCAGTGTCAGCCTTGCAATCTGCAGAGCCCCCCCTCCAACACAAGCTGCAGGCTCAAGATCAGGGTAGGGGTCAGCCCCTCCACCCGTGCAGGAGCCAGACCACCTCCCTGCAGTTGCTCTGAGGGTCCGTGCTGTTGCCCTGGTCCCAGGCAGAAGCAGAGCACAATGGCACTTGGCTGTCTCTGATGTGGTACAGACTGTGCTATAGAGTTAGGCTTAACCACTTAATGCCTTCACACTGATGCCTCCCTGCTGCAAGGCTCTAGCTCCACCAGCCCCACTGTGACCTTTTAGATCTGCGGCTTGTGAGTTTTTATCTGTTCTCCCACATTTTTTTTCACATAAGAGTAAGAGAGCAGAGCAGTACAGTAATAAATGTTATGTGGGTGTTTGGACCCGAATTCATGCCTCCTCTGTTCACCACATCCTTCTATCGGCACAGTAATACCGATACAGTTGTGACGTCAACCCCCATTTATCACTGTCTATTCCAATACACTATAGCCCTTGGTTGTGCACAGGCAGGCACAGCGCGGATGAGATCCACCCGCTCTCCAGCTCCTGCATGCACCGTGTCTGCAGTGGCAGCCAGGATTTAGCCAGGCTGGCCACGGAAGCGTTGGAGGGCTGAAATGGGCAGCTGACCGGACAGGGCAAGGTAATGTATCCACCAAGTCTCCCTGCTGCCAGTTTGTTACTGCTTAATGTCTGTGACTTCACTGTAAATCTTTCTTCTAGCTGACGTGGCCCTTGTGCCCCTGCTGTCATTGCTGCTGGCTTCTACTGAGCAGACAGCTAGAGCATCCTTCTATCTCCTCATTGATTGAGCTTTGTGAGTAGATGGCAGTGTACATCGATAATGATTTTTTTTAAGAAGAAAGCCTGGCTTTGCATATAACTTGTGGACTGAGAGACTTCAACTTCTTTTCGCTGGGATGTAGCTATTTATTTTCTCATACTTCTGAGTTCTTAATGAGGGTGGGTTGTTTTGGGTTTTTTTTGTGAAAGTTTTGTAAGTGCATACATTTCCTTGAGACACTTTGAATTGTGATCTTAGACTGCGTCCATCTTTGGCAACTTATCGCATCATATTTCCAGATCCTGAAGAAAAAGAATATTTGTAAACATCCATGTCTGTATTGCTCCTATTTCCTATTCTCCAGTATATTTAAACCTGGTAGCATCATTTACATGTGCACACCTATATGAGCATCTAATCAACTTTATTACTATGCTGTCACACATTGTGCCCTGGGATAGTACAGAGTTTGCAGCAATGGTGCTTAGCAGCTGTACAACGCTTGACATTTGATAAGAATTAAGTAGCTGTGTCTCAAGGATGAGTGAAGGTGTCTCAGAGTCCCCATTGCAGACAGAGAAACTGAAATGAGGTGGTAGAAGGAGGCTCAAGGCCAGGCTGGATGAGGCTTTGAGCAACCTTGTCTGGTGGGAGGTGTTGTGCTCATGGGAGGGGGGTTGGAACTAGATGATCTTTAAGGTCCCTTCCAACCCAAACCAGTCTATGACTCTATGACTTTTCTAATGTCAGACAGGGAATATGTTCCTGCCTCTGCTCGTTACCCACTGTCATTCTTCCCTCCAAGCAAACAATCAGATGAGCAGGGTGCTGACAGGTGTAAGCCAATGGGAAGGATGTAACAAATGGAGGGATGTAGGAAAGGTTGGGGTCTTAATCATAGACTGAGATTGAGGCTTGCAGAGGGCCTAACTGGAGGAAACTTCAGAACAGGGACTGCTGTACATCTCTGTGAAGCCACAAGGTCTTCCAGACAACAGACTACAAACGCTGCTGTAGAGCTGCATGTTTCCCAGCTCTTCTGCACACATATCACGTCTTGTCACAACAAGCTGGAGAACAGCCGGGAGGTCAGACACATTGCACTGACACTTTCTGTGGTGCTCCCAGAGGCAGCAGTCCTTCCCCACCACACTGAGGTAGAACTGAGTAAGACATGAAAGAGGTAAGTGTTGGACTAATCTGTGGGCACTGGCAAGGGTGAGAGATGGGACAGTGGAGTCCCACGTGAGGAAGTATTGTCTTCTTGCTTTGCCTGTCTTACTATATCCTACTGCTATTCTGTCTTATTTTTGCTACTGTGCTTTTATTCAGGCAGCTTCCTTCCAGATGACAACCTTGTATGTTCACTTCTCTCCAACGTGTAATGGCAGCCTCTGGTGTCTCCATAAGACATCTTCCCGATTAGCTCCTTGGGCTTGTTGCTTTGACTTTTTCTTGTTTTCCTGTCCCTCTGGATTGATGGTACTATTCTCTGAGCAGAGGAAGGAAAACAGGGAGAAGGCATTTTAAAGAAGCCACTGTTCAGTAGCTAAAGAGTAGCTAAAGACTTCCCTTGCATCACTCTGCCCATTTACACAGGAACGGGAGTAAAATGAGGGAGTTACAGAAATATCATGAGCATGAAACATTGGGGGTGCTTCTAGTCGGATTCTGAAACAAGCAGTGGGTCTGCAGACCTCTCTGAGGGCCTAAACCCCCTTCCTTTTCTGAAGAAGAGTTGCCGTTCTTGGCCTTACAAGGTGGGCAAGACTGTGGAGCATGACAGTCACAGAGCAAAGTGACACTGAGATGGGCTTCTACAGCAGGGCATGGGACTAGATGATACTTGTCCATCCCCCAGTCCAGAGCAAGTGCTGGATTACAGTCAGTGAGAGGGCATGAAGGCCTGAGGAAGAACAGCAGCAGCCCTGGGGACTGTGCACTCTCTTGGGGTGGGAATGGGCCTATTTGTGTGGGTTGTTGGGCATCCTAACTTGGGGGGCCCTGAATATTCCAAGCCCAGCAACAATAGGTTCTAGGGAGAAGGGCAATTTAAAAAGGCAGTGGACAAATTGCATGTGTCATGTCTCTAGGGCTAGTGACCTTGAGGCCCCCGTGGCCAGTTCACTCAGCACAGCTCTGCTACTAAATGTGCTGCAAGGAACAGGGCCCTCAATGATAGGAAGTGATGAGCCGGTGGAATATCAGGAGACTGCCTGTCTTGACGGCATCTCTTTTCATTGTGCAGCCAGTCTCAGCATGAAGTCGGATGAGATTTCAGGTGGCAGGATAACAGGGTGCCTTCCTCAAAAGAACAAGAATGCAGAGAGGAGAAGTGAAAAGTTGAGTGCAAGCACAGGGTGGTCTTAGTGGGCTGTGTCTTAGTAATCAAAGATTGCAGCACCAGGTGAAGTGGTAATGACAATATTTATTATACAGAAAAACATGTGGAGAACCGAGATCAAAGGGGTCCAGAAAAGATGTTTCCTCGAGGAAACGTATGATGCAGAAGGAAGGCCTGGAGTGTGGGGAAAGAGTTTCTGTCCTGCACCGCACAGCAGATGAGGGAGACTAGCAGGGTGCCTGGGGCTTCTTGCTGAGCTGGAGCGTGCACTTCATCTGCAGCACGTTTGGCAGGAAAGGAGGGGCAGCAGCAGCAGCATGGCGGCTCCCACCGCGGGGCTGAGGTGCTGCAACCATGAGGTGTTTGTGGCACCTCATGAGTGAGCTGTGCTGATCTCATCTGGACACTGTGGTGCCTTGAGAGTTCATGTGGGGCTGCAGGGGCTTTTTGGTGGCTGCTAAATTTATTTTGCTTTCATTATTTGAGTAAGCCTGGGAAATTTTTTAACAGCACAAATGTTTCCCTAGTGGGAGAGGCCCCACTGGCACTCTCTCTGCTGAGTGACTGTCTGGGTGTTCGCTACCAGTGGTGGGGAAGGCACCCCAGGACCTGGGTCCTGCACCTGGGTCGAGGGAGTCCCCAGTGTCAGCACAGGCTGGGGGTGAAGGGGTTGAGAGCAGCCCTGCTGAGAAGGCCTTGGGGGTGCTGGGGGTGAGAAGCTGGAGCTGAGCCGGCCCCGTGCGCTGGCAGCACAGCACCACTGGAACCCTGGGCAGCACCCCCAGCAGCGTGGGCAGCAGGGGAGGGGGGGATTCTGCCCCTCTGCTCCCAGGGATCTGCTCTGGGCAGAGAGGCCCCCCTGCAGTGCTGGGGCCAGCTCGGAAGTGCTCAGCACAGCAGA
>WTSP01012401.1:39018-51455 GCA_025331215.1 Actenoides lindsayi | reverse complement strand
GGTGTTGGGTGTTGGTTTGTTTTTGGTGGGGGGGGGGGGGGGGTGTCGTTTTTTGAATGTGTTTTAAGCAGAGCAGCTGGGAAAACATGGAGGCAAAATAAAAGTATATAAAAAAAAATAAACAAAACCCCAACTTTTAGGATTGTCAGTGTTAGTGCTCCTATTTTGAAATCCTCTTTCCACATTGACGCTTTGCTGCAGAAGTGGGGAAGGGGAAAGCAGCAAGTGCTTTTGCATGGCGGGGAGGGAGGGGGAGAAAACTGGTAAGAGTTGCAATTGGCTTTTCTCGCGGAGATGATTAAAGAGGGAGATTGGGAAAAAAAAAAGAAAAAAAAGAAAAAGAAAAAAAAACCAACAAAACCAAACCCATCAAACTTTCAATGTCATTTACTTTTCCAGAACAAAAACAAATCTTGCGTTAAGCAGTTTTAAAACACACTGGGATGTGTGCAGCAGCAATAAGAATCCTTCCAAAGCTGTGTTATCAGTGAAAATCTGGATGCCAAAGTATTGCCGAGCAAACGCTGTATATATTTGTTTAAATTTAACTACATGCATTGGCAGCTCTGAAAGAGCAGAGGCATTAAATGCCAGTTTCTCTGCATCGGACAGAGGGCGATGTTGCTGCATCTGGATAATTATCGCTGAAACGGGGAGTTTGTAAAAAATCGAGTGAAAAATCGAGTAGAGACAAGATGTTTTAAACAATTAAACCAGAAGTTGCTCACACATGCAGAAAGCTACAGGACAGAGCATCCAGTTACAGCAGTCAATGCCTTGGATTTTTGTTCCCTTAAGTTGTGGAGGTACTCTTTGTGTTTTAAGTGATGGTCTGAATTATAAAAAAAGTCTGTTAATCAGCTCTAGAAATTAGAGCCTAGCTATGATCTTGTTATCTTTCCTGGAATGTGTTGTGAGGTCGGAAAGTGTGGAATGTCTTGACATGAACATTACTTCAGTAACGGTGTGGGAAATGAGGAGGAAGTCTCACTCAATGTTGATCAAGTTGTGGCTGGAGTTACTCATCTGATATGGGAATGTATCCTTTGTATCAAGCACAGGTGTAGCAGAGGTTGAAGATCTATAAGCTGAATAATAAGACCTGTAAACTCTAATGACTGAACCACATACTGTCAAGTAGTTTGGGGAAAGAGGGAGGGATGTGTTCAGACAGGAATACAGCTTTCTTCATAGAAATTCCAATAACACTAGTGGTGGAAGAGGCTGATAATTGTGCCATATTCTACCTATATATAATGAAGAGTTAAAGAATACAGCAATAGACTGTCCTTACCTCTGTATGTGTATACTTGCTTATGCGTAGCTGGGTGCATATAATAATATTCTGCTGCTTTGTGGAGCAGGAATTTGGGTTTCCTTGAATAGAAGGCTTTTAAAAGAGTGAAGCATTATTTTAACTAGTGCAGTTCTATTGTGAGTAGAGAAGGATCAAAGCTGTCAAGTTCCCATCTGATACAACCTCTATTAGAACCTGATGTTTTTGTTGTGACCTGTATCTTTGGTTGTGCCTTGAACAACAAGATGTTTCTATCTGGTTTTATTCCTGTTACTTACAAGTCACTTGCAGTGGACCAGAAAGATTTACAGGTTTTGAGTCCTTAATATGAGACATGGTGGCAAAGCAGATTAAAAGGACCAAATGACACTATGGAACTCAGTCATTTAGATGCCCAATTATTCTACGTCATTGAAAAGTTTAGATGGCTACTATGTCTGCTGAATCCATGGAGTATGTGAGCAGAAATCAACTCTCTCACCTGCAAGAGACAGTTAAACGGGTATTGTGAGGGAGTGCATCCTTGGGATAGTAGTAGCTTTTCAGGAAAAAAATAGCCATTTCCTTTTACTCCTTATGGTTCATTAGACATCCATGTATGAATGGCCCTTTGAAATTATTTACTGGATCAGAGGAAACATTTCCCTCACCAGTTCTTCTCTGAACTAACAGGCAATAGTCAGATGTCTGCCTTCTGCTTCAGTAATTTATTGAGGAATCTTTTTCACTTTCCTGCAAGCAGACTACTTGATGGGATTACTCTGTTGTCTCCTGTGTGTTGTGCAGGACACGCTGGATCCCTTGGCAGTGAAACAAGTTAATTGAGAATAATAGAGCTATCAGACATCCTGAGACACATTTGACCCTAGCAGATGCTGGTCTTGGTAGGAGGCTAATTTATTCACTGAAAGTGTGTCTCCTCCATCATCACTGATGTTCAGATAAGCTCTTTTCAGTTGCATCTCCTCATCTATTTCATTTGTTTGCGTGACATGTTTAATACGGTAATTGAAGTGATTCCAGTTCTGTTCTCCAACTTGCCTGTATTTCAAATTAAAATCTTTGCTTCACAAATTGAACGGACAGTTTGATGTGCCTGATCCTATTTTTACTGTGTTGCTTGGAAATTCACTTTAGTATGTGTTTTATTTTGCTCCTGAGTGTTTTTCTTGGAGTTATTTTGTACCTAAGAGTCCACACTGTAAGTCTGTCTGTCGCTGGTGCTGAGGTTATACAGTTAACTTCTGCAGCCTCCAAAACATTAGCTTAAAGTGACATATGTTTGTGATATTTAAATCATGAAGAAATCCTCCAACTATATTTATGCCAAATTAAAGAAATAGAGCTTCCTTGAATAGTTTTTTTGTTGTGGGTTTTTTTCCCTTCAGTAGAAATCACACTTTTTACCTGCCAGTAGATACCTACAATATTGGCAGTGCTATAAATTCTGTGCCTGCCATTGGAGTGCTTGTCTACTATTTGCTTACACTGACAGTAACACTGCTGAGTAGGTCTAGCCAGAGCAAGATGCATGGTTACTCAGCAAATTATTGACAGTTTCATTTCTAATATTATTAGTTTGGGTCATTGTTTTGCAGAGGTTGCTGTAGGTTCTTGTTGTTAATTTATCTTTGAGCATCTTATCATAGTCTACTTAATGAAGCCTTTTTCTAAGAATGTTTCTGGCTTCACGTGGCACAGAATGTTACCCCAGGTTGGGAAGGTTTTTGATGCTCACATCGCTAAGGTGAATCTGGCCTTATTCTCTGTTGTAGGTAAAGCCTCTTTTTGCTTTATATAACAGAAGCAACCCAAGGCCTCAGTTTTGTATCAAAGACTCACTGTGCTGACAGCAGAGTAACCTGCCTTGTTCTTTGATAACAGATTTCACAGACAATTTTTTACACTGAACAGTGTTAGATGTGGGTTCATGGCTGATTTATTTGCCTGTCTCTACTTCTGCAATCATTTGGAATACTGCATTTTCCATTACACAGGGGATATGTTTATCAGTGTAAGTGGAGACCTCTCAAGTCATTGTCCTGTACAACATCAAAAAAATGTTGACTTGCAGAGAAGGTGAAGGAAAGTAAATAAGATTTAATAGCTCTGAAGGTGGAGATGGAAAAGAATTATTGCAGGAATGTGTTCCCCAAAGAATACTTTTAGTGGAATAGATACCCTTATGCAGCTAGTCCTGACTCTTCCAGACATACTATTTCAGATCTGCCAATGCTCACGTGCACAAGCATCCTCCAAGGGATTAATTTACTTCCATCTTCACATATGTACAGCTGTCATCTTGTGCTTGAGACAGTTGATGACTGAGCTGCTTATTTGTCTTATCTGTAGTTCCAAAGTTCTTTTCTTCTTGACCAAATTCATTAGAATGCTTGGAAAACATCAATCTCTCTCTAATCTCTATCCATTATTGAGAGTATTATTTCTTAAATGTAAAAAATAACAAGCAAGAAGTATTAAAAAACTTTTAGGCACTCTACCAGTTTAATTAAACTTACAGAAACACAGTAGTGACCAAATATATCATTAAATAATCACATTTAAATACTGCACTGACCTTGCCAGCCAGTAAATCAAAGCAATGGTGAAATCCCTTTTGTTCTCTTTGCTACACCCTGAAACCTGTGAAATAATCTTCCAAGCACTTAGCAAAAGTATTTATCAAGTTGATGTGTTTTGGAGCATGAAATAGGGAAAAGAGGTAGGAATTCCTAGGGATCAAGAAAGGCCCTGCTGAGATCCCCTCTTACTTTTCTATAATCAGATAAATTCAAGAGACCATGGATTGTATAGGTTCCATATGAAAAGAAAAGACAAATGGCAGCTGGCAGTGCTTTTATTTAGTATGGGCTGCACTTCTCAGTGCCTTCATTGGAAAGGGTAGGTTTTATACTCAGGGCTGTTGCTTACCGTTTTGTCCATTTGGTGATGCTGGGAAGGTAACTGATCCACAGTGCAACTACTGAATTTTAAAGTGGACCATAGGCCAAAAGCGGTTCTGAAGTCTTCATCTGCATCATTTTTAGGTTCCTGCTCTCATGTTTTGTTCTGTTTGAGAAACTTGACATGGTGAGAAAAGCAGAACCATCAAATACTCTGTGTCTTTTATACCATGTGATGTATAATGCAATATCCCAGGTGCAGCAGACAGGCTAAGGGCACCCTTTGAAACTGCCCTTCCCAGTTCTGTTCACTTGTGCTTCACTTTTTTTAATTGGGCTTGCTATCATTTAGCCAATATGATGTGTTAGGCGGATTGTGCGTCTAGCTCTGCAGCCTCTTTCTAGATGTACCAACACCTGTGACTTCACCTACATCTGTCTATTAATTGGCATGATCATATAGCCGTGTTTATTTTGAAATCCACAGAAAGTACATGGAAGAACACTGTAATTTCATTTCTCCAAGAGAATCTTTTCCAGCAGCTGATGAAACCCAAGCTCACGCCAGATGAAAAGCTCTTGTGTTATCATTTTCAGTTAATTAAAAAAATAAACTCCAAATCCCTTACAGTGGCAGTTTTATAAATACTGTGTGTGTGCATGCGTATGTATATGCATGCCTACACTAGTACTTCACTCTCATGTTTACAGCTTGTACCTTTGACAGCAGCGTGGGCAGTACCATATAATTTCAGGTACAGGACTCTATGATGAAGGGATATAGGGGATGGATGGATGATTTTGTTTAATTTTTCTCGCATCAAAATGGTAATTTTTTTAAAAAACGTATTTATTTCTTTTTAACTTGCAAAAGGCTATTGGCATTCTGGCAATTTCAGTAAAATTAATAGCAACTTGATTAAATGTGCCAGATTTGTGTGTGCTAAAAGGCAGGAAGCTGGGTTTGCTTGACTAGAAAGGTGCACTGGCAGCTGGGGCGAACTACCTATTGGTGCACAGATCCCAGTAAGCTGAAGGATTATTATCTTTCAGAGATCTTGGACAGCTTCACCGGTGAGTTGGATTTCTTTTGTTTTCATTTTAAGAGGGCAAAATGAATTTAGTTTCTGTGAAAGATTTTAAACTGTCAGCCCTGGAAGACTGCAGTCCCTTTGATAGGCCACAGAACAAGTGATGCCTTGGACCATAGCCGAGTCAGCTTCCCCAGTGCTGCTCTCTAGCTGTGTGTTTTGGTCCAGTCAGAGGAGCAAAACTGAAGTTCAGCATCTTTCTATTTATTTTTTTATTTATTTATTTAGTCCAGTGTTGTCACATTGACAACAAGGGGCTGACTAGTTACATACAATCTGGGACAGCTTCTTTTGTAATCTGTTTTGGTTATAGCACCAGAGATTCTTGTGTTCTTTTTGTTTCAAGTGACAAGTAATACTGTGGCAAACTTGCTTAATTACCAGGACAGCCTTGATCAATCCATTTCACATGAGCAGCCATCAAATGGGAGTGGCTTTTGTTCATTATCCAGAATGGATTTAGCCAAGTGACCTGGTGGAAGGACATAGTGTATTCTATTACCATCACTGTGAATCATTCAATCGCCTAATCCTTTTTTTCAGTACTCCACTTGCATTACATAAGTTCTGTGTTTTTGGCTCTGCATTCTTTGCCTAATTCAGAGGCCCTTTAGAAAGTTGCATGTGGGCTTTTGCATTAAGCTCAGCTAAAAGTCAAAGACTGTGAACTGCAGACACTTTCTTTTAGACTGGAAGGTGGGACAGAGGGACTATGTATGACGGTGGCACAGAGGTGTAGTAGTACCTGCAAAGTTGTGTAATAAATTGAGTACAGAATAAACTTTTTGGTGAGATCCTGTATTTTAAAAAGAGATACTGTTGTTAAACATTATGCAAACTTTGTATTTTTGTGTTTGTATATATGTCTTCTTTTTTTTTTTTTTTCTGAGATTTAAACAATAACTGTCTTTCAATTATGTTCTCTAGGAAAATAGTCTTTTAATTCTGTCTTGGTCTTGATAGTATATATTTGTACTGGAAGCCGTTTTTCACTTTTTGTGCTGGTTATTTTTTAATTACACTTTACCTAGGTTATAGAGTGAAACTTGGCCAAGTAGTTCCAACTTCCTGTTTCTTATTCACTTTGCTAACAGTTCTTTCATCGTCTAATACTGTACAGCATTTGGGTTGGAAGCCCTTCAGGGATTTATTTATATTGAACAACTTTTTTTTTTTCCACTTAAGAAAATAACCAAGAACAAATAACAAGTTTTAGGATTGTCAGGTTTCAGTCAATAGTGTTGGGCTTTTGCCAGCTATCCAGTGTCATGCTTAAGGTGGCTGACTTATAGGTGAAATTAAAATGGAAAAATGAAAATGTACTTCAGAGAAGTTATTTTTCCCTGCTTGATTTATCTTTTCAAGACATGTTAATTAACTGCAAAGAGGGCAACTACTGCACAACTTTGCGCACAATAGAGAAAGAACAAGAAAGTGTGATTGTCAGGGTTTGGAGAATTATGCTCATGCTTGTTCCTTCAACTTCCTTCATGTCCCAAAACCTGGACAGTCAAAATAGCTTGGAGTTACATTTTCAGTTTTTCAGCCTGAGAACTAAATGACATTAATAGTCAGGCATCTAATGTGCAAAATTCTTTAGGAAAATATATCATCTCGTACCTCAACAACATTTGAATTCTCTTGAAAGTCTTGTATCTTATTTCTACTTGGTGGCTAACAGGGAGTCTTTCCATATTTCAGGAAGATTTGCTAATCTGCACGGGATGTCATAAGATGTTTTCTTAAGAGAAATTGTTTTTTCAGTGTTGTTCAATTTTGTAACATTATTTCTTTGGGAGCAAGACCAAAGAATGATAGCATGACTGGAGTCCCAGTACAGGGTACTTGCAATATGGTTAGTTTTCTGATCCAACCTTTATGTTATGGCTTGGTTTGGGTTTTTTGCCATCTAAAAATTTGCTTAATTTGCAAACCACCTTTACTCTAAAAATGTGCTAGACCAACAGGGGGCCAGTGCATTATTCTCAGCACTCAGAATTTCTTGCGGGACAGCAGTCATAGGGAATTCATGGGTTAACAAAAAGATCTAGTGACTCTGCTTCTGAGGACCACTTTATAGGGGGCACAGATGCAAAACCACCATAACAAACCAGCAGCACCAGAAGAATGTTCTCCACTAAAAATCTGTATTTTTATTCTGCTACCTCAAATACCTGAGATTGGATCTGGTAAACAGTCTTGGTTTGTGTGCACAGGGTTAGATAGCTACTGCTATGCAGCAGTATGTAGTAAGTGATGCATATGTAAGAATATGTATGTGGGTGAATAATGGTATATAGATACATGCAGGTATGAAAGTGATCATTGCTTTGTAGTTGTAACGTTTGAAGGGCCTTAGGTGGATTTAATTCTACACATGGCTGCGTGTGTGGAAGGGATATACAAGAAGTTATCATGCTACTTGGTTTATTGAGCCCCTTATCCTAGTGTCTGAAACTGTGATTTGTTATGCTGTGATATGATCCGAAATAGAACCACAACTCACTGTAGCGGGTTCTTTCAATCCCCTGGGAATGTTTGTCTGGCTTAAATGCATGAAACTGAAATGTGTAATACAGAGCTGCAGCTTATAGATCAACACTGACTCCATTTGTGGGAATGAATGAATACCTCATGTTTGATGTGCTACGGGGGAGTTCACAGATGACTTCTTATGTTACAGTACTATATTTTTCTTGCTTTTTCAGCTTCGTGTGTTTTGCTTTTTCTTCTGCCTGTAGAATAGGGTGGTATTATCCTGGGCTTTTCAATACAGAAATAAAATGTGGAATGATTTTTCCCTGCTGACTCTTTTTAATCATTTCAGAGATTTCTTTCCAGTAAAATTTCAGTCAAGTCTGAAGAAGACAGGTGATCGTTTCTGTACCCATCCACATATTTCATAGCTATAAACCTTCTTTTTTAACTAGGATTCTTCCCTAATGACTTGCTCTTTTAGTTTTCTCACTTATCTACACCTTTTTACAGTTCCTTTGACAGGTTTAATCCCTGGATGCAGGTCTGTGAAGATAACTTCTCACAGTCTAGTCTAAAGATTTCATGTTAGGTGGGAGGGTTCACCTCCATACTGTCCTTTACAGGTGGTTGTAGATATATGGAACTTTATTCCTGATGCAGTCTTCCCTTATGATCCAAATTTTCACCTGAAAATACCAAGGACCTTGTAGGTGGTTAAATTCCACTCAAAAAAATCCCATGTTTGCTTAATGAAGAAAGTAGGCTCAGCTTTAGACTAGCTGCCCTGCTAATATTCTAGTTCTATTGCACTTCATCTCTGGATTTCATCTATTTAATTTATTTATTTATCCTGTCTTGGCTCAGCAGAGGATGTGGTGTTCAAGACTGAAAGAGACCTCCTGAGTCACAGAGTACAGTGTTTCTGTAATTGCAGGAAATTATGTTGCAGGATTCCCTTCACAAATTTATCAATCTGTCTCAAAATTAAACGGCTTTTGCTCCTGTTGCTTACTATTGGGAAGCCATTCAAGAACCTTGCTCCTAGGATGTTTAGAAATCTGCTTCTAATTTCCACACTAAATTTGTTCATAGCCAGTTCATGCCCATTTGGTTTTGTGCCAATGCTGGTCTCTAACTTTTATAGTTCTTCCCCTTTCTTACAATCCTCCTGTGATCTGAGAAGATTCTTAAGGTTCTCTCCTTCTGTTTTTCCTTAGGAAGGAAAGATAATTAAAACAGTGCTTCTCTTCTTAATGTTCTTCTTTACTAGTGTCACTGTGCCTTCGTTTGATACATTATTTAGTCTTGAGAGCTTTTTAGTCTTCCTATTCATTTCTCAGACAGACAGAAGGAGGAAAAGGTGGCTGTTTGCATTTTCTTAGAGAGGCAGAGAATATGTGTAACTTTCTGGTAACTCTGTTGCCAGGAAGGTGAGATGGGTAGAAGGCTCAAGTGGCCTGCATGGTTTTTTATCTGTAAAAGGTTTTCAGTGGGGATTCTGCAAAGATTGATGTGGGTCTGAGGATCTGGTGCCTGGGATAGGCAAATGGTTTGATCCAATTCTTTAATATAGTCCAACTCTTCCACCCCTCTGTAAAAACCTGCTTGAAATGAGCCAGCTGATAAAACTTTTGGAGGGAATGCAGCTCACAAATGAGTTTTTGAGGGCAACTTTCCAGCTGTTTCCTCAGAAGGAATGAGGCAAGTGGCTCCCAGAGCCCCAGACAAATGCCTGGGATCTTTCTGCTTCAGAGTGCATGGAGAGAGTCCCTGAGAAGAGCAGAGTCCGGGGGCTGATGGAGAGATGAAGCCAAAGGCCTGTAGTGGGAACCTCCCGCCGTCAGGATCCCACGCTAAGCTGCAGTTGAGGGCAGGCATGGAGGAGAAAGAGAGAGCTGACTAAGGTTTGCTGCGACCTTGATATGTTCCCATGCAGCTTCCCTCTCTGGGTAGTGCTCAATGGCATCACTTACAAGTTTACTCACCCGTAAACTCAGTGGAAAAATATGTATAGTCCATTCAGCATGCTACTGTACTTATCAGGATGCTACTGACCTTAAAATTATATGATTAAGGTTGAATGTCTCGAAAGACAGCTTTTTGTTTAACAAGCCTAAGACTTTTTGCGGGGAAGTACCAGTCTCGATCGGACTGTCTGTTTTATTGTTAGGGTGGAATTTTGAGTCAGGAGGACAAAAGGTGAAGAGAAGGGACAGACAAAACAAAAGATCTGGCTCCTGGATTAGAGCAGATGGTAGGTAGTAGGTAGGTGGAGCGAATGGTGTGAGAAAAGTGGGACTTCTGTGTGGATCCATCACCTTAAGGTGAATATGGTGGTTCTGAGCTCTTCTGAAACTGATGTCTGTAGTTTTCTGTGTATGAGTTATTTTTGATTAACAGAGAAATTAAAACACTTTTTTTTTTTTTTTAAAGTCTTTTTTTCCCTGTGATGCAAAAGCAGGCAAAACAATATTTCTTGCTCAGCTTTAAGCAGAGCAGCTGTGTTCTGGGAAAAAGGTATTGCAATGTATTTTTAAAATTCAGTAGGGCTGTAGCTAGGATAGCTTTACCTGAGCAGTTTTTCCTCTGTACCCTGTTTTATTGTCTCTACGGCTCCTGTGGTAGAGGTATGCACATGCAGATATGGCAGCTTGCTGCATTGTGCACTGCTGCACTGTTTGTATTCCCTCTCTGCCAGTTTACTAATTAAGGTGGCTCTGGAGTCTTCCTGGAATGAAGGTGCCTGGGACTGGTGCAAAAGAATATCTGGGACTTGTTTGCTGGTCACTAATTCAGAGTAATTGTCATTTCTCTCCTCCAACAGATCTAAACAGTCTTAATCACTCATTGCATGAGGTGCTGGTGCTTTGATGACCATAAATAAATAAATTTTAAATTGCCTTTGTCTGACTGTAGGCAAAGTAGCAGAACCGGTCTCTTTCTTTTTTCTTCCATCCTAATGATCTCCAGCAGGAAGAGTCTAAGCTTACAGGTAAAGTATGTCTGTAGTCAGTGCCAGCATAGACTGAGTACAGGTAGCTGGAGGTGCTCTGCATCTAGTAAATTTTTCAGAACCCAGCATACTACTCTTTTGTTTTACAACAAGCCCTTATAGGCACTCATTGGTTCTTTGTTTATTTATAAAATATGTATGGTAATGATTGGCCATATTATATAAGAAAATAGACTGGTTGAAAGTCTTTCTGTCTTTTTTTGACCTTATGCTCTGAATGCATTTTGTGATTGTCTCCCAAGATGAAGGAGAACTGACATTAATTGTATTATATCTATACTTCTGTCCTCTCTTTGGAAATGTGTGACAGAATTGGGAAAGGATGCCTGACGGGGCTCCCTGTGTTACCCAGGCTCTCTTCCTCCCATGGAGGCAATGCACATTTCATGCAGTTCCCATGACTCAGTTCAAAAGGCCCAATGAGGACTCTCCAAGCTCTGTACAGGCAATAGATGCTGAAGGATTTCTCAGGTCACTAAAAAGAAGGGGTTCCCTATGCTGTTGGTGCTTGGTCAGTACTCCCAAGGACTTAGGAGGCTGAAGTTCAGCCACCCACTCAAATGTGGCTTCTTGGGGATTCCAATCAAACATCATTAAATAGTTCCTCACTGTTTTCTCTTTTTGGCACCTCACTTACTGCACAGAAACTGAAGAGACTCATGACAAAGTTTACTCTCTGAGTCTTGCTGATGATCTCTTGTTAGAGTTCCTTGGTCAGGTTTTTTACCTCCATAATCCTGGGGAGAAGGTTCATAGAGGACAGGAAGAGCCAGAAATAAATGTGCTTTTAAAAGGCAGTATGATGTCCATAGAAGGAAACAGATGTCTGGATTCAGCTTTCAGGAATGACAGAATTCTTTGCTATTACCTACTGCCCACCCCCCCCAGCAAATGTGATATTGAATACGTTTAACAGTTTTATAAAGTTCAAACTTTGTGGCCCTGATGCTGAACATTATTGCTGTGTTTTCTTTAATTTCTTAGTAAAATATACATTTATGATACACTGAGCATACTGTGCATGTAAGGCTTACTAGCAAATGCAGCTCAGTTTGCCTGCAGCTTGCGGTTGCCGTTCATTCAGAAGGGCCAATTCAAATGACAAAAATTATCCTTTTCAAACAGAACAACACGTCCAGGAAGAGAAGACATAACTGCAAACTACTAGGCAAAAGGCAACACTAATACTAGGGAAAGGGGGAATCTCTTCTCAAAAGTAATGCAATAGGTGGTTTAAGCAAGAGACGAGGAAGAAGGGTAGTCTGGTCTGAGCAGAAAACAAATACATTTTAACTGAAGTCCCCATATAATGAAAGGGGGGGGGGGGGGAGGGGTTTTTCTTGTTGGTTTTGGGGTTGGGTTTTTTACTATCTCTCTCTTGATACATAGCTTGACCAATAACCTGATGGTTTGCTTTAAAAGACTAGCATCTCCATTCACCAAATCAAGACACGGTGCTTTAAATTGAAAGGCTAGTTAAATAATCAAATGTTTTACTGTTAAAGAGGCTTTTAGTTACAGTGTTTGGGGTTTTTTTTAAGTAGCACTCTTTTTAGACTGGATTGGGTTGGCTTTGGTTTGTTTTTTTTTTTTCGGGGGGGGGGGGGGGGGGGCCGGGCTTTTCTCCCTACTTTTTCAAACCCCCGCTGAAGTCT
>WTSP01012401.1:10027-29366 GCA_025331215.1 Actenoides lindsayi | reverse complement strand
GGACAGTGGCCTGGTGAGCACCCCTGCCAGTTCTCTCAGCACTCTAGGATGTAACCCATCTGGCCCCATAGATTTATTCACATTGATATTGAGGAGCATGTCATGGACCATCTCCTCCTGAACTGTGGGAGGGGCATTGTGTTCCTGGCCCCCATCTCTTGGCTTGGGGGAGTGACTTTCCCTGGTGCAAGTGTTTCTATTACTAAAGACTGAGGCAAAGAAGGCATTAAGCACCTCAGCCTTCTCCTCATCTTTTATTACCATACTTCCTTCTGAATCTAGTAGGCCCTCCCTGGCCCTTCTTTTATTATTAACGTATTTATAGAAATTTTTCTTATTCACCTCTAAAGACAGATTAACTTCTCATTCAGCTTTCAACCTTCTAATTATTTCTCTGCATGACCTGACAACATACTTATAATGAGTTCTTCTTCCAGAGACCATCTTTACTGCTGCTACTTCTGATCTTTACTGCTGCTTCTAAATTATTCTTACCTGACAACCAGCTGCTCACCTTAAACAAACACTTGTGTAATTTGGAGACTCTTTTGTTCTTTGACCTTTATTTCAGCTCTGCTTTATCCTCCTTTCTTGAAATTTATTCTTCATGTAGAAACTGCTGCCCCCAAACTAACAAGTGGGAGACTGAGAACCCAACTAAAGTTGACTGTGAATAATAACTAAATAAAAACCTTCTCTATTTCTGTATCCTTGCTCTCCTATCCATATCCCAAATGGTATTTTGCTGTCTTTTGCCATACAGGAGCAGTGCTTAAATCTAGCTCTAGCCACCTGGAAAAAGAGGCTTTATAGGCCTGCATTTTTTGTGTGTGTGGTTGGGGTTTTTTTGTTTGTTTGTATGGGTTGGTTGGTTTGTTTGTTTTCCCCCCAGTTTTATAAAACAAATCTTTTCAAATCATTCATGAAATGAATACGATAAACCAGAATTCCTAGTTCTCTAGGACATCCCTGTTTTCCTCATTGAGAGATTTTATTGCAGTTGATAATCCAGGACATTTCTGGAGACATATTCACAAGTTACTTGTACAGCCAAGTACAATGTTCTTCTCTGTGTTTTCTTTAACCCCTCCCTGGTTCGACTGTACCTTCACTTCCTTCTGACTGCGGTGGGGCCCTGTATTTCAGGACCTTGCATTGGCAACTTAGCAGATGTCAGTATTAAATTGGTACAGAAATGGCAAGGTTAGAAAGTCCTGTTACAGTAGCAAAATGTAGCAGTTCAACAACTGTTGTGCCAAGACAGGCCAAATAATCATTTCAGCTGGAATCTCATCTCTAATGGAAGCCAACGCATACTCCTCTGCATTCCTTGCCCAAGGAACTTGCCAGTTACAAGGGTAACTGTCCCTACTCTCAACTTCTGGTCAACTTACATCTCAAAGAATGACTTTGGCAAGGAAAATAGAAAAGCATTGTGCTGAGGAAAGAATGAGTTACACCACAGTGTTACATCCTCTTCATCCTACACAAATCACACAGTTTAAGATTCCCTTATTTCATACTTATTGCTAGAGACAGTGTTTCTTGTCCTGTGTCCTGGAGCCATTCAACATAATTTCAATCTAAGGAAAACATGCCCTTTTTTTTTTTTTTTTTTTTTTTAATTATTCTTTTTCCCCGCAAGTTAAAGCTGTTGTTGGATAGGACATTTTCTTCCTTACTCCTGTCAGAGGTTAGCTTACATCCTGAAGGTAACAACTACAGCTTTTCATAGTCTTTTAGGCACTGTAACTAGCATATCTCACATCTGTAGATATTCTTCTTTTCCCCTGTATACACAATTTCTTTGGCCCTGGAAATACTTGTCTGTGGTGGAGATCACAAACGGTTTGTACCAGGCACAGTGAAGGAGCATACTTGCTGTTTCTGAGAGAAGAAACTACATCATCATTAAGGGAAACCTCATAGAATTCAGAAGTCTAGTACCAGAGTGCTTAGATTTGTTCAAAAGTAAAGTAGAAGAAGAGACTGTATCTTTCTCAGAACATTGAATAAGGACTCGACCTGGCAAATTAGAAGAATTGCCTGAACAGGTCAAATGGAAAGGCATTGGGTTCAAGTAGGGTTGATGGGAACAATATAATGGCATCATAAAAATTAGTGGGAAATGTACCTGGTAGTTGGGTCTTAATGACTATAGGCAATTTTGAGTCAAATTCTTGGCTTGTTTACTTCTTGCATCCTACTGGAAGCCAAGGGCACCTTTGAAATGCTAGGAAAATCCTTCTGAAGGCAGACATATTTGTTCTTCTGTGACTGAGCAAAGAATTTGGCCAGAGGCATCAAACTCGTAGCTATTTCTTGTCATTGTGGTAGTGTAGATGTTTTCTGGTTGTCTCAGTCACAACTACTTACTCGACTGGGAGGAAAAATATATTTCAGCAGGATTCCTAAATGTTTTACCTGCAACATTTGAGAGTTACAGCTGTCTAGACCTGATCAACTGCAATTTAGTAATCTACCAGTGAACTGCATCTACCAGTGGATGTTCGCTAAGCTGTATCAAGAAGTCTTGTGAAGGCTATATCCTGCAGATTCCAGGTTGTGTTACATTTACACAAAGGCAGGATAATTTTTTAGAAACAATCATGTATAATGAAATTTGTGGTAGTCTGTGGGGGTTGGTTGGTTGTTGTGTGGGGTTTTTTTCTACTTTTTTTTTTTTTTTTCATTCAGTTCAGTGCTTCACCCAAATCCCTGACTCTGAAAGAAAAACAAACAAACAAAAAAAGCAACAAACAACAACCAACCCTGACTTGACTGCTTGAATCTTCTTTCATATTTAGAAGCTGTAATGCCTCATGCTAAAAGACTTGCTATTTTCTCTATACGTGAGCAGTCCTACTGCACTATTATATGTATTACTGAGTGAAATTCTGCAACCTGTTTCATTGATGGACAGATTCTGGGTTTTGGGAAAGGATATGAGAAGGCACCTGGGAAGGCAAACTTTCTTTGCTGCTGTTCAGTATATGGGAGGTCCCTGGGTGTGGTTGTTATTGTTTGTTCTGGACCCTTCTATGAAAAGCAATAATAAATATGTAATTTATTAAAAAAACTCAACCAAACAAAAAACACCCCCCCACACACAAAAAAACCCAACCTGTATAGCTATATTTTTTTGATTTCTAATTCACTTTCTTTATCTGTGAAATAGGGAAAAGAGAATTCCTTTAAGCCATAACCTGAGACTAAATTCACTGATGCTAGTAAAGCATTTACTGATCCTTGGGTTAGGAGGGTCAGGTAGAAAGCTTCATCCAGAATTTGAGTTGGCTATCAAGCATGATTTGATGAAGTATCATTGGCTGTTAAGAGACATCTCCTGGCCTTGTCTAGATGGGAGTCAGAAAAAAATATAAGTTATATATGTAGTGACAGCTCTGTTTCCCCTTCTATGAGAGACAGTGGATAAGAAGTTACTGGGTGAGATTCTTCAGTTTGTGCTCTGCAAGAGGTCAAGTTTAACAATCATAATGATCCATTCTGACCGTTGGCTTACAGAAATATCTTTCCATTGGGTACTGGGGAATGTAAGCTGCGCGTTTATCCATAAATCATGAAGCTTAGAGCTGACAGTGTATGAAACAAATAATCTCCTGAACATTAATGAGAGCAACACTTGCAGGGGTTCTACAGATAAGACTATAGGAGGGTAAATGTGCTTTTGCAAGGGGATCTAATCCAGGAGGAGGAAGTATAGCCATTTCCCCATGTCTGGCTTTTCTCTGCCATCTGCATTACAGTGTTCCGATTCATGGAATGGACCTTGTGGCATAAACCCTTGTGTGTGTAGATACTGTAACCAGTAAGTAACAGTGCTAGCCTGGTTTGATGATCTTGGTGCCCAGTACTTTGTATGAATTGAATTTGTTCATCCCATTATCCACTTGTTCCCTGTGATACCGTTCTGGGTGGTCCCGTATTAGCAGTGTAGAGGGAAGGTGTTGCTATGACTATGTGATCATAATCAATGGGTTCAAAGGCAAACTCATCCCTCTGAAGTGAACAATGGCTGTAACTGAGAACACAGAGCAAGCATAGGAGAATATATTTAATGTCAGAGAATTTCTGACGCTTTCTCTGGGCTTGATGCCTGGCCGTAGAAGATGTTGCCAATGTAGATTTGACTATTATTCTTTGTAGCTAAGCTCCAATGAGGATCAAAAGGAGAAGCTGCCATTGCTTCAAGGAACTTTTGGTATAAACAAGCAGAGTATCTGATACAGGAAAATTTCTGGGAACAGTGCTAAGTTGAAGAAGCAAAAGCAGGACTGGGGTTGTCTTTTATGCAAGAGATGTTAACAGTGTTTTACTGCTTGGAGGGGAAAGGTGTAGTGTTTCATGAGACTTGTCCAAATAGGGTTTCAGGCTGCATAAGACATTATTTTGAGTTCCTTAAACGCTTTATATCTAAGATGACTGTCCTGGTGCATAACTGTTCTAACACACTACTTTGGTAGAACTGACAGTTTAGCTCCAAGGTAAACACTTGCTAGCTTCCAGTTTCCTAAGGAAACTTTTTCATTCAGTACTGAATTGCAACTCACCCCTAAGTTCAATAGGAAGGCTGAAGTGAGTGTTCTGTTAGTCTTGTTTCCCAGGGCTGAAGGCAGACATGCCACAAATTAACCCCTACTCTATCTCCTCAAACATATAGCCCTCTAGAGGGACAAATGAAGCCTGAGTTGTCTCTCTCTGGAACGTGCAACAGGGCAATAGCATGCAAATATAAACATATCTTTCTTCAGGGATAGACTCAACATAGAATGTTGCCTCTGCTCTCTCTGCATGCTCTTTTGAAAGACTAATGTCCTCTCATCAGGCAAAGATGATTGTCAGGGATGACAGAATACAGGAAAGCAGTGAGGCTTTCTGCTTGTCTTTGAAGCTGTACCTGTTCTGCTAGTGACATTATGTACCTGATTTGTGCTTGCCTGGTAGTTTTAGGATGTCTGCAGCAATGAGCTTTTGGATTGTTTCAGTACCTGTCAGTGGTGGTTGATCCAGAATTTCAGTGGTCAGCATGAAAGCACATTGTACTGAAAGACAACGAACTGCTGTAACACTTCAACCTGCATTCCACCAGAGGAGTGTGTGGGAGTTGGCTTGTATGTGGTGGCTAGAAAGTAATTAGATAAGGAATATTTCCATTTGAAAACTTAGACAAGTAGAAGTAAGGAAGCCAGACATTGTTTCTGCTAACACATGCTGAACAACAGTGAACCCAATTGCAGTTTTATTAACAGTGCCATCAAGAACAAATCTACTGTCCATCTGCTGTTGCATTTTCAGAAATGAAGGGGTCCTAGGCTACCACAGTTGTTCCAGCACACATAATCTGAGAGGAACAAATGTTCTGGTTTACTCATTGATCATTGCATGGACCTCTGGTGCTCCTATCTCTGCCCGTGTCTCTACTCAGGTACCATTATATAGTGCTGGTTTTCGACATCTTATTCTATTTACTTTTCTCTTCTGCAAAATCTCAGTTCATAAAACAAACTGAAGAATGTTAACAAGGGATGCCTCTCTGACAGCTGTGTGATATGCTGCTATCTTTCATGTGAGGAATATGCACAGAGGCCTCCAAAGTTTGTGTAGACACAATCCATGTGCCTTGTGAAGACACAGGGGAATTATGTTATAAGCCTCACTTTCCAGGAAAAGTAGGATCTATGTCCAGGCTTAACTTCTCATCACAAGAAGGACATGAATCTGTTGGAGTGGGCCCAGAGGAGGGTCACAAAAGAGATCAGAGGGCTGGAACCACCTCCCTTATGAAGAAAGGCTGAGAGAGTTGGGATTCTTCAGCCTGGAGAAGAGAAGGGTCTGTGGAAAACTTACTGTGGCCTTTCAGTTCTTAAAGGGGACCTATAAGAAAGATGAGGACAGTCTTTTTAGCAGTGTCGCAAGAGGAAAAGGGGTAGTGGTTTTAAACTAAAAGAGGGTAGATTTAGACTAGATATAAAGATATTTTTTTTTTTTTTTTTTTTTTTTTTTACAATGAGGGTGGTGAAACATGGGAACAGGTTGCCCAGAAGGGTGGTAGATCCCCATTCCTGGAAACAATCAAGGTCAGGTTGGATGGGTCTCTGAGAAACCTGATCCAGTTGAAGATGTCCCTGCTTGCTGCAGGGGGTTGGACTAGATGACCTTTAAATGTCCTTCCCAACCCAAACCATTCTATGATTCTGCCTTGCTGGCTTTATGTTCCTCTCATAGCTTTTATCCTTGTAATAGCTAAAGGAGATGAAACTGGAAGTTTTGGTCTGTCAATATTAAGCAGTTCTAGGGTAGAGCTAAAGGAGCTGTAGCCTGAGAAGAGAGGGAGGAAAATAGTATCCAGAAAGTATGGTGGAACACATTTTGCTTATAACACAATATGTATATTTTGTAATTAAAGCAGAATACCAATAGATGTGTTCATGATTGTCTCCTCTGTTCAGATCCAGACAAACATGGTACTAATCAGAAAACACTCAGAGGTGTTCTGTGTACTATATAAAATGCTTTCATGTAACTCTCCTATTTTCTTTTCATGCATCTGTGAATTGCAAAATCTTTTCCTGCAATCTTACAGAAAGTTGGGGTTGGATAGTCAAGGATTAGTTGTTTGGGGAGCTGAGAGAAGTTGTCAAGGATTAGGGCTTGGCCAACCACTAGAGAAATGACAGATGCCCTCTATTAACACCTTTACCTTCCCCAAAGGGAGAAGGACTTGGGGATTGGAAAAGAAAACAAACCCAGCTTTAATGAAAATAATAACAATAAAATGAAATGTATACAAATATATAAATATTTTTTAAAAAGTAAATATAAGCCCAATATTGAACACACCCCCTGTGATGGCAATTATGTCACCATCATCACTGATGCTGTAGAACAGGCACTGGGGAAGTCCCAGACTGGACTCAGCAGCAGATGGGAACCAGATTCTGGAGCTGGATGCTGGAACTGGATTCAGCAACTCACAGATTGGGATCAAAGACAGAAGAACGGACAGAGTCCTCCTTGGATGCCAGGCATGGAAGAAGATTCCTTGACCTTTGTGATCCCTCAGTTTTATATTGAATATAATATATATGAGATGGAATACCTTGTTGGTCAGTTTATGGTCACCTGTCCTGGTTGCTGCTCCCCACAGATACAGCCTTTTACTTTCTGCACCCTCAACATGGTGCAGACACCACACAAGATTTAGCAGTGACCTTGGTCTGCACAGGAGCAAGTATAAGCAAGAGCCTTTCTGCAAACTGATGCTTGGTAGTAACTATAAATGTTGAGCGTTATCACTCCTAGAAGCAGACACTGTCTGCAAAAATATAACGTTACTTCAGAAAGTGCAGTTAGTTAGAGAAGACTTAGCTGAAAAGTAAAATCACTGAAGAGAATTAGTTCTGTTCTAGCTCAAACCAGGATAGAAGTGCACGTGGCTTTGGCACATGTATGTAAGATATATCTTACAGTGCTGCTGCCCATGGGAATTTCTGTGAGTAAAAAAGATTTCTGTCTCCAGGGCTGTCCATATGGCCCCTTTCACCAGCACTAATTCCACTTAGATTAACTGCACAGCATGAATATGGGTCAATGCTTGGATTGTTGGGAGAATGAGTTCCCGCTTGTAAACTGCTTCCCACAGAAGTACTTGTTGGCAGCTGAGATCATAGTGCTCACACTCCTCACAATAACCCACTTTGAAATGTATTTAGAGAGGGGTCTTGGCAGTATGCTTGCTGTTTTTTCATACAAAGTGCAGGCTCTGGTTTGTAATCCCAGTCAGCACGTCAAGGCATTTGCTGCTGGGCCATCATCTTCTCTGACTTTATGTAGCACAAGGCAAGACATCTGCTTTTGGACCAGCAATACTAAGCACTTTGGGTAGTATTTTTCCCCTCGCTCTTTAGGAAGAGGAGAGGAAGTAATCTTTCAAGTACTGCATTATTTACTAAAGAAAAAAACTGCTGGGTTGGTTCTGTGTTCACTATGTCCTGACTGCAAGTGGTGAAAGGAAATAAAGAGACCCGAGTGGAAGAAAGGAAGGAACTGATCACGTGGTGGCTCTAGCTCATGTGTCCATGGTTCTAGTGAAAACTGATTCTTGCTTTTCTTTCTCCTTTGACTACTTTACTGGTGGCAAAGGCCCTGCATTGCAGTCAGTCATTCCTGAATCTGGGGCTAGTTTGTTTGTATTATGTCAGGATGCCTTACAGGGAAAACAAAAATCTCAGCCATAAATGTCCCACTTCATAAAGTGAATCAAAGCTACCGGATGAATAAACTTTTTCTGGGTTTGGTTGTATGGTTGTTTTTTAAGTCTGAAGTGATCTTCAGAGCCCTGTTCCTTCGGATGCACTCCAAACTTCTTCCAAATTCACTCATACTATTCATAAAGAGAAATACTTTTTACCCAGCGCTTTAAGTGCAGGCTGCCCTAAGCAGTTAGAGGTATGGGTTAGAGGCTAGAACCTGCCCACACGGCAGTGAGAACAGAGGTAAAGATTCTTTCAGTGCCACTAGCCCTCCCATGTTTGTCACCAGTCTCCTTCCTCTCTGGACAGACAATTTTTTCAGAACTGACTGGGAAATGAATATAAGTGATCAGAACACAGAATACTGTGTTCCTTTAGATGCTGATGGTGGACTACAAGGACTCAATAACATGGGCATAGTTTTGATGTGAAAACACTTACAGCTTGGTAGGCATAGAAAGTTCACATGCCTAGTTCTAGGTCTAATACTGCAGTACAGAAATAGGGGAGACAGTGAAATTTTATTTACTGGAGCTAAGGGCCTGGTGGACAGAGAATGCAAGGTTCATGTTCAAGTGCATGTTCAGTGCCCCCCTTCTCCACCTTTGCAGATTCAAAACATCGAGTGTTTATCAAGAAGCTTAAAACTAATGTGGCCAGAGCAAAGGTGGATGTGATTTTGAGGAGATGGTGAATCCCTCACCTTTTTCCTTATCTCATGGTCTTGTGACAGTAAAACCTCCCTACCATTCAGTGGCACAAGACAGGCTTTGGCATCCTGTCTTCTAAGCAGTGCAGACACAGAAGTCAACATACCTGAGAAAGTTTTATTTACTTAATTTAGTACATCCAAACCTGATAATACCTGTTTGTGCTGCACAGTCACACTTGCAAAGGAATTCCTGGCAGTTGTGAGAAATAGGGTATAGAGAGATGTTCTAATAATTGAGTGGTCTCCATGGACTAGAAGATGAGGGATCTTATAAAATATTTCTTATGCATGGTTGTAAAACACTTGGGGATCATTAAAGAAGTAGTATTTTGGGGCTAGTTCTGTTTTGCTTTCTTTATGAGAGTGCACTTTTTTTTTTTTTTTTTGAAGCCTTCTACTGCTGTTTTGCGACCACCATACTAGGAACTTTCTTTGGTATTTTCCTATCTCTTTCTCCTTATGAATGCAGGAAGCACAAAATATTCTTCTGGCATTTGAGCTGCAGTTATTTTGAGCAACTCCAAACAGAGGGAAATGTGTTTCTGCGGTAGTTGCTGCAGAGAAAGAATTTTGCTGAAATGTCTCTCCCCCACCGCCCTTTGGTGTCTGCAGAAAAGAAGCCAGTGTTTGAGGCCCCAGCTCTGTGCATCTGCTGGATCAGTTTAGGCCAATTTCCCCCCTCCCTCTTTCCCTCTTTCCATTAGCAAACTAGATATAAAACAGAAGCCATTGGATAAATAGGAAAAATGTGTAGCAGAGGAAGCCCTTGTGATTAGGGAGCTGTTAACCAGTTATTTCATGTCCGGCTTTCAGTGTATTTATAAAAATGATGCTATTCAGTGACACATCGAATTACTATAAATGGCATTGGCTCAGTTGCTTTCTCATGGAAGCCAGCTTGCAGTTTATTTTTAACTTGGGCCCACTGATTATTTTTAAAGTTAATGTAGTATTTGTTAAAGATGCTACAGTGGCAGGCAAAGTGTAGGCAATATACCTCAAATTTGCTCACACCCTGTCTTGCCAGCATGCTCCAGTCCTGTGGAAGCACATCAGGAGAGAGCAGCTTGCTCAGCGCCTGTCCATTTGCTGCTTGGCTCTTCTGGGGAGAGAGCTCATTGATGTGATTAGTGGCAGCTGCAGTGTTTGCTTTTGTGATGTGGAAGCTTGTCCATTAGTGGCTGGCCCAAGACCCAATAAACTCCTCCTCCTCTTTTTTTTTTTTTTTCCCCCCATTGATAGCCAACGGCCATCACATCATTACATGCATTTATAATGTCCTTGTTGAGAATTCTCTGTGTGCACATGGTTTAAATCAATGGCTTTCCAAATAGGGGGGAGCAAAAGCACCAGTACTCTACCTAACTCCGATGATGTGCCTGTAAACTTCAGGGACAGGGAGAAAGAAAAATACAGCTCATGGAGAAATGCCAGGAGGTGCTGAATCTACAGTTCACACTACTCTTTGGACAAAGAGGCGAGTCTTGCATTGTGGTCTAAATGTGATGAGGCTCAGGCCTCATCCATTTCTTCCGGAACAAATTTCACAGAACAGAAAATGTTCTGCATAGCATTGTGGCAACTGAGACATTCTCAAAGCTGCCCTTGTCATATTAAGGAATCTGGCAGGTCTAGTCCACTTGATGATCAGTGGCTAATAACTGACACTTAGAAGTGGGGAAGGAGACCATTGCAAGCTTGGTGCACAGGTTTTATCTTCCTTACTTTATTTAGGGGATAGATTGCAGCTCTCATGATGCTTGCTGGAGTTTCCAGGTAGTCTTCAGGGCTATCATTCTTAGTAAGTAAGATACCTGTGGGACTAAAGCATTGTACAAAGTTGTCTTAAAGACAGCTCTGGCCTGGGTTGCAACTTGTTCATGAGAATTTTATGCAAGTGCTAAGGAGCCATTTCCATGCCAGTTCAACACCAAGCATTCATTCCAAAAGCACAGTCTTCTTTCTGGCTTCCAGTTATATTCCCTCAAAGATCAATATGTGTGCAGTAGCCTACTGTGCAAAAAATGGCAGCACTGAAAATCTAGATTGAACTGACCACTCCACAAAACATTTACCAGCACAGTATTTTTGCACTGGGACAGATAGATTATACAGTCTTGGTATATCTTTCCCTTCTTTATTTTCGCTGATTCTGAGAGGTCCAGTGCATCATTGAAAACATCACTTTCAGAGCATTCAGCCTGTCATTGGTAGTCATCCAGTCTGCATGTCTTGAGAGATCCTTCTTCATAATATTTATGTTTAATATTCTGATTGGAATGGAGAAGAGAGCATTTGTTTGTACATTGCCGGGGTGAGAAATAGAGAGTTGTATGTCATACCACAGGACAGACTATTTGCTAACAGACTGTTTTCTGGTCTGGAAATTTTATAACCTACTTAAATAAAAAGAAGTCTCTCTTGGCTGATATGTAATAGCAGATGCGTTTGTGATGTCTTCTCTGTTTATTCAAGTATTGCTATTGAAATTTAATTAAGAATCATTGAAATTAATTAATGTTGACTTACCTTTAATTTTACTGCTATTGTAGTTGACAGCAGAATTTAGTCCTTACAACCATCTAACCAGGAAATGGCTTTGCCTTGTCCATGGCTCGATGTCATCATCTGCCAGATGAAGGGATGATTACGTTGCTTTGAAATTCTGTTTGCTAAAGAAAAACAATCTTTTTTTTTTGTGATCCAGTACACCTTCCTTGCTTGTTGTGTTTATTTGCATATTTACTAATTCCCTTGATTTAGTAACTTTGTGATTGTAACGGTACTTCCATGTGTTTACTACTTGCTTGGACTCTGGTATTTCAGTTAGGTAATGAAAGTATAAGGAAAAGGAAAGAAGACAAAAAGTCAGACCCTACTTGGTTCAGCATCCTGCTCACAGCCTAGCATGGTCACACTGGAATCCTGCTGATGGAATGTCCTGACATTATGGTGTTTATTTCCATCACAGCCCTGAAATGTAAACAGGACATCGTTGGATGCTAATCCAAGGGACAGGAAATGACCAAGAATCCTGGACTCTTGGGCTATTGGTAGGACACAAGGAAGTGAATTTTACGGGAGAATTGACATACAGTACCAGCAGCGCCCTGGACAACATGTTAGAGGGGGTGTTTTCAGGAAGGGTATCTGATGTATGTTTATGGGGAGGAAAAAAACATAGCACTAATGTCAAAAGAAGTATACCAATATAAGTGGTAATTTGCAGGATATTTGTCCTGTTAGGAAGCTCTGTGAATCTCATCCTAGTGGGATGAAAGATACAGAGAGAGTTTGCCTTGAGCTTGAAAAGTATACAGAATGAATGGCAGTTTATCACTGATATTTATTTTCACCTATGCCTTGTAACACAAGAGTGAATTCCGCTGAGGAACATGAAAGTAGCAGAGAGAGAGCACCGTGTAGCTTTTCTTGCTCCAGCCCTAAAACACAGAGGGCAGAGGTGGGAGGCAGCGCAGTCAGGGAATTGTTGGTTTAAGTAGTTTGATGCATTAGAAAGCTAGCTGTGCTTCTCTTAGGCAGACCTAAATAAATCAATGGCATGAGGATAGCATTCAAATTCCAGTTGTGACTTCCTCCCCTGTGAAATGGAAAGGGGCATGCACAACTTGCATAAGATGGTGCCTGCTGGGCTGTGTTTGGGGAAGAGAGAGATGAGCCGGGACAAAGTTGTTGCCATGTGCTGTGGCGTACTTGAGACTCATACTGCTGGAAAGAGGGTTGCACCTCACTTGTATCCTACTAGAAGACCTTGACTCTTCCAAGGAACAGCTGCTAATGCGTCCTCTGTAGTAGCCCTTGTAGTAGCAAAGACTGAACTGTGTTGTAATGAATATAAAAGGGGTCCTTTATTAAAGTTGCTAAATGCATACAGACCCTGTAATTCACACTGGCTCTGTAGCTTCCAGACTGGCTGACTGCTGCTTGATGTTGCCACACAAGGTCTCCCTAAGTCTTGGTCTGGCGTCTGCAGCAAGGAAAGCACTTGCTGAACAGAAAATGAATCAAGTTTTCTGTTCTGTGAGTGTTGTGCACTGGTTTTTTTTGTAGTAACTCACCACACACTCTGCTGGATGCATTCATTTTGCAGCAAGGCATAATTTTATAGTAGGCAACTTCTGACTGTTTTCACAAGCATCTTGCTGGCACGATTGCCAGTGTTGATACATTTTGAACAAAGTGCTCTGAATTGTGCCTCGGCTGTGCTTCTTAGGCTGGGTTTCCATCCGGATCTGAAATTGGAAATTTATTACTTGGAACTGGTTTTTAAAGGTGAAACTGACACCAGTTTCTTATTACTTACCAAGTCCGGAGGGCAGAGTCACATTCCTGACGCTGCTGTAGGTGTTAATGATTTCATCAACTCCAGAAGCACAGAGCCCTGAACTCTGCTCTTGGCAGCTAGTAAAGAAGGGAAACTAACTTTCAAATATTTTGTTTTTAAAGTTGTTGGGTTTTTTTTTTAATGGTGTTTACATTAGCAAACTGGAATTTGTGGGACAGACTTACTACTGGAACTAAGAGAATTTGTTGTCTACTTAGTTCTTAGAAATCAAATTGATAGTAAAGCCTCAGTAGGCTGCTGCAACTGGTCTTGCCAAGCACCTCTGAAGTTGCAAAAGAACAAGAATCTTTGAGTGGGCCTGATGTGGGTGCAGGCCTAAGAGTTTCATTTGCTTGGTATGTTTTCTATGCCTCAAAATAACCAGGAAGGATACTATTATGCAGATCCCAAGATTTTTTCTATATTACTTTGTTGTTGCGTGCAAATAGCTCAAAAACCTTGCTCACAGTCTGGAGCCATACCACTATGTGGGTTTTTGTTTTGTTTTAGAATAGCTTCTGTCTTGTGTCGTGCAGGAAGAATGGCATTGTGAACATGGAGCAGAATTTTAAATCTGAATTCACTGACATTAATCTGGGTTCTGCTGCTTACTTGCTGTATGATCTTAAGCAGACCATCATTCTTTTCGTACCTGTATTGTGATAGCCCTGTGTCTTGCCAGGTTGCCATGAGACATAACTTCTTCTGTTTCAAACTTAAATAACTATTTTGATCCAAGAGCTAGCTGCTTTTCAAGTGACCATGGTACATGTGACAGACTGCTGTAGAGGTAGTAAATGGAAGGTTATGGAATTTAACATTGATTAATCCCAGGTATTGATGGATGAGATTCAAAAGCTTATCCTGTCGTTATTTATAGAGGTGCTTAAAAGGTGACTTGTTGATCACTGTTTATAATTAGCTATACAGAGAACATTTGGCGATAGCATTCTTCAATCTAGGAACAGTAAGTCAGGGCCCAGGCTTTGGGAACTGAAACTTGGCAGGGGAAGCACGAATTTCTAAAGCGAGAGACAGTTTACTGAGGGTTGTGGTGAATTTTTCTACTGCTGGAAATCTTTAAATCAAATGAGATGCCTATTGAAAAGCTATATTCTACTTCAGGCAGGAATTAATTTACGGCAATCCTGTGGCTTGTGCTATGCATGAGGTCAGACTAACTGATTGGTACAACCCTTTCAGCTTTATAGTTCGTAAGATTGTCTATCAGATTTGTGAGTATAAGTCTCATTGAGGCCAGTGGAAACCAAATAAACTTGAGGCCAGTTTTACACTGCCTTCTTTCATATCCTTTGTGCTTCTAACCTGTTGCTCGGCTAACACACAGAAAGATCCTCCTGTGTTGCTTTTATCTTCTTATCACTGTACAGTGTCACTTAGCTTATTATGTTCCAATCCACAGTACCTTCCAAATTCTCCTTAAAACTGTGGGATGTTTCTTTTTTTGTTTTGCTTGGGTTTTCTTTTTGAAAGAGGAATTGAAAAGTGAGAAGGTTTGAGCAAATCTAAAAGGCAGCATATCAGATTGTGGACACAGCTGGACATTCCTGCTCTGCTGTCCCTTTGGCAATGATTGATATAGGACATTCACATGTATTTGTATTTATGATTTATTTTTTTCTTCCCCAAGCATTGCACCATTCAAAATAGCTCAGCAAAGGAAAGAGTCCTTGACTGCTGAGTTGCTTCACACAGTTGTCCAGCAAGTCAGATGGAGATCCATTCTTTCTTTTCCCTCTGTACATTATGGCAACTAGCCCAGTGGGTCTTGTTTATTCTGTCTCCTACTGTTGTGCTATACTACCTGTTCAAAGTGGATGAGACATCTCAGAGGCAAAGTGGAACTCAATATTCCTGACCAAACTAGCAGCTAAACAATTGCTGCTGCTGAAGGACTGCAGCTGGTAATAGCCTACAGGTGTTGAAGTTGGAGAGGATAATCACTTGGCTGTTTGAGTGACTAGTCTGAGAAGACAGAATAAATCTTGGTATGCATTCATCTCCCTTACTGACACCAGTGGTTAGACTTTCAAAAGAGCTCAGTACGTCTCCTGCAAATGTTTCTATTAAGCTTTTCCCATTGATTTTTTTTTTTTTTCCTTTCTTCAGACAGCTCTTTCTCCTTTTGACCAGCTCCATTCGATAAGCTGTACTGTGTTTGGAAATTTGCATCCTGCTTTGCCCTGAAATGGAAGCTGCGTAGTTCTGTGAAAATCTGCTTTTGATGGCAAGGACCAAACTCTCTTTAAAATTAAATTCTAATTATTGAAATTCAGGTGTGTCTTGTACATACATGGTAAAGTTTGCAGATTATATAACCCTTTTCTTGCAAGCAACAGTGATGAAGGAGGTTAGGCTGTAGAGTAGACTGACAAGATCAGTGCGTTTAAAGAAAGGATTTCCTGCATTTCCTCTAAATAGTAGAATGTTCCTTTTATGGCATGCAGTTGAATGGAAAAAGCATCAACTAATTGAGATGTTCTCTTCAATTAATCCCTATGTTGAATGAATGCCCTGAAGGGCCGCGAACAACTTGGAGAGGCCAGGTTAGCTGTCTTTGCAGGCATCATTTCAGGTAAGCCTTTATAACTGCGTTGTACCAAATCCTTCTTGAAACTCTGCAGGGACTAATTCCATGAGGCTACAGCTTGGACATGGCTGGATAAGATCAGCTACTGCATGTGATAGACTTGTCCCCAAGGGAGGTTATGCCATTTTGCTGGAAAGAATCTTCCTCACAGCATCTTCTGGGTGTAGTCTAGCAGGAGAGTGCCCTGAAGAGACCGAGCACCTGCATGGTAAAGGACTGCCTGAAGAGAGAACACCTGGCTCACGGTCCTTGGGGGTTACATTGTATTGTGGCATAGGGGTGCACTCAGCCCTATTTTAGGATAACCTGAAAGGTAAGGGTTGCTTTTGGGTTTTCCCTGTCATTTATGTCTTTAAAGATAAAAATCAAGCTGTCTTGAGGGGAAGCCCTTTTGATTTTGAAATGATTGTGAAAAAGACATCACCCAAGGGCTGTATCAGAGACTTATCTGATAGATAATGTATGCAGTGCAGGAGAGTGGCAAGTCAGGGCCAAGTGTACATTTACTTGGCACATGATGTTTTGCTAAATGGGAGAGTGTGTTTGATTTCAGAATCCTGTGGGGAGCGGCTTTATCTGCAGCACTGGTGCATTGGTGTGGGAGTTAATACCCTTTTCTTTAGACCTGGTTGGGAGGAGATGTGCAGTACCTCGTGTGCTTTGAGGGGGCCACAGGCAAGAGAATAAAGTTAGAAAGTAGCACAGAACGGAGAGCATGAGGCAGTAAGGATGAGCTGCTTGCTGCTGGAAAGCTGTCATTTTCAACATCATGGTCTCTCTAGCCAAGTTTCTGTGGAGACAGTCCCTAGTACATAAACTGTCAGATGTTTGGGGAGCTACATGCTGCTGAGCAGGAAATCACTCAAATTCCTTATCTTCCACACAACAGCCTCAGGAGAAGTCCTGCCAGAAAAATTTCACCCAGGCCTCAAGGAACAGGGCTTGACCTCTGGGAAAGGGCTTTTTCTGGGGTTTTGCTTACAGAAACTGAATTCAACTACTTTCTAAGCATTTGCCCTGAAAAGCTTCTGAAGGGCAAATACTAGATGGTGGTGGTTTAGCAGTCCTGCTGTGGCTAAAATCCCATCCTGTTCCCACAGAAATCAGTGGTCAAACTTCCATTGACTTCAGTGCGAGTAGCTGAGGCATACAAATGGAACAATTCTGCAAAGCCCTAAACTTTTGGAGAATTCAAATCCAAAACCAAGGCTTGGTTCTTTTTGGGTTTTTTTTGTTTTTTTTTTTAAGTTTGGATCCTCTCCAGTTACAAAGACTTATTCCCAAGCAGTTAAGTATTGAGACTGTAGATTAGGGGATGTTTCGGGAATGCCTTGGAGCAAGCCTGTGCAATAGCAAGGGTCTTGCCTGACCTTGTATGGGAACCAGTAGACATTCAAGTCATATAATCATAGAATACCAGGTTGGAAGGGACTTCAAGGATCATCTAGTCTGACCCTTTAAGGTAAAAATAAAATAAAAATAAATTAAATTTTAAAAAACCAAACCATGGTTTAAATGAGATGGCCCAGCACTCTGTCAAGATGAGACCTAAAACTGTCCAATGTAGGGGAATCCACCACTTTCTTTGGGGGATTATTCCAATGTCTAATTGTTCTTGTGGTGAAAAATTTTCTTCTGGAGTCCAATAAGAATCTCCCCAGGAGTAAATTGTACCCATTACCCCTTGTCTTTTCTGTGTGACTCCTCGTAAAATTGATAGCCACAATTTATGTACTGCTTTGTGGTAATAAGGTTTCCCCTAACCCTTCTCTTCTCAAGGCTGAATATAAAATGAGTTTTCTCAGCCTTTCTTCATATGATAGGTCTTCCGGTCCTCTGATCATCCTTGTGGCCCTTTCTCTGGACCCTTTCCAGCCTGTCTGCATCTTTTTTGTATAGTGGGGACCAAAACTGAACACTGTACTCAGGGTGTGCTCTGACCAGGGCTGAGTAGAGTGGGATAATGACTTCTTTATATCTGCTGGTGATGCCCTTGTTAATGCAGCCCAGCATCCTGTTGGCTTTCTTTGCCACTGCAGCACACTGTTCACTCATACTGAGCTTGTTGTTCACCAAGAAGCCCAGGTCCCTTTCCACAGGGCTGCTCTGCAGCCAGGAAGATCCCAGTCTGAGCTGCATTCCTGGGTTGTGTATTCCCAGGTGCAAGACCTTCCACTTCTCTCCACTGGACTTCATAAGGTGCCTGCTAGCCCACTCCTCCAGCTTGTCCAGGTCTTCCTGGAGGGTGGCTCTCCTTTCTGGAGTGTCAGCTTCCCCCCTCATTTTGATATCATCTGCTAACTTCATCAGGGTGCTCTTGATTCCAAAATCCAAACAATTTATTAAGTTATTAGACAGCATTGGGCCCAATATTGATCTCTGGGGAACCCCTCTTGTGACTGGTTTCTATTTTGAGAAAGAACTAATTACTACCATCCTCTGGGTACAGCCTGTCACCCAGTTCCCCACCCACCATACAGACCACTTGTCTAGGTCGTAACATCCATTGTGTTTGTCACTGTCACTGCCTGTGTTAATTCAGGGACAGCGTCTATACTGTGGATGGTATTAAAACTGGGAAACCGTAGACTGATAAGCATTACCCATCAAGAGCTTTTCTTCAAGCCTGCCTCTATTTGTTGCATCCTCTGGGAAACCATAGCTTTTAATGTTAATGACAGTTTTGTCATTAACAAAGTTTCATATGCATTACCAGTCCAGAGCTTTTCTTTAAGGGTGCTTCCATTGATATTAAATTGTCTGGGAAAACACAACTTTTAATGACAAAATTATGTTGTCATTAACATTTGGTTTTGAGAAAGGATGGGACAGATACAGTGAAGCAACAGTTTGTTGAAGAAAGTTGAATCTGTTGAAGAGTCAGCTTCCACAAATATGAGGAGTCTTCTTCTTGGCTGATTGTGAATTTTTGAGGCATGAGAAACTATAATGAGTTTGATTTATGGGAAAATGTAATTGTGTTTTTGTTTCTAACATACCTCTTCAACGCATGGATCTTTGTTCTGCGTTCTTTTCTGTGTGGGGAAGCAGGTGGTATGGAGAGAGGAAAAGAGGCCTGGACCTTCGAGTGGTACTTGTTTAAGGAAAACTTCAGCATTGTGACCCTAGTGGGGCTGTGCATCCAAAATGCTGGAGGAGAGCCATAAAACAAAGTGGCATAAAATAAACTTGCTGTACATGTTTTCGTAGTTACATCCCCAGCTACTTTGGTGTGTTTATCAAAACGTTGTATTTTGGCTTTGTCTGGTGGTGGGAATGAGAACAAGGAAGTGTTTTTTACACACACACACATTTTCATTAGCTTTCATCCAAAGACTAAGATACTGTTAAGGGACCTTGATGTTATTTCCCACTTCTGACATGTGATTTTTCTAGCT
>WTSP01012399.1:0-17440 GCA_025331215.1 Actenoides lindsayi | reverse complement strand
TGTGCAACAGGGGGGATGCCCGCTGTTAGCCACAGTGGGTGGGAAAATACTGTTCAGCCTCTGTGCACATGCTGGCCACTTTCATCCATCTCCTGCTCCGTCTGATACAGTTTTATCATATCACAGAATCATGTCATAGAATGCCTGGGGTTGGAGGGGGCCTCTAAGTGTCATCTGGTCCAACTGCCCTACACTGAGCAGGGACATCCTCAACTAGAGGAGGTTGCTCAGAACCCCCCTAAGCCTGACCTTTTAATGCCTCCAGGAATGGGGCCTCCACCACCTCCCTGGGCAACCAGTTCCAGTGCTCCACCACCTTTATAGTCCAGAGCTTCTTCCTAATGTCCAATCTAAATCTACCCTTCTCTAGCTGGAAACCATTGCCCCTCACCCTATTGCTACGAGCCCTTGAAACAGTGCCTCTACTGTTTTGAGCACGTGGCTGAAGCATTGTTGTGGTTTAACCTCTGCTAGCAGCTAAACACCACACAGCTGCTCACTCACTGCTTCCCCAACATCCACTCCTCCAGTGCAACGGGAAGGAGAATTGAGAGGAAGAAAAAAAAAATGACACCCTGGAGGTTTAATCGAACAACACAAAGAGAAAATAAAACGCCAACACTAATGAGAGGACTAATGAAACTATAAACAAAGCAATTAATAAAAGCTGGGAAGGGTTTACCTGTGCTCAAGATGCTGATTTCCCTGCTCTAGCCACACTGAAGGAAGTTGAAACCAGGCAGCCACAGCCCAGCCCTCCCGTTATATAGTGCCCTGGCTCAGGGTGGTCACTCACTGGCTGTCTCAGTTGTTTTTCCCGCCTGGGACCCCTCTCAGCTGACTGGGCCAGCAGCTGCTGGTCAGAATCAACCCCACCTGAACCCGGCATAAGTGTGGGTGTGCTCCCTGTGAGGAGCTGTGTGGCAGAGCTCTGGGGGAAGTGCAGCAGAGGCAGCAGCTCCATCTCTGGAGGTGGCAGCCACTGCCCCAGCATCCTGCACAGTGTGGGGCTGGGGGAGGAGGGGGAACAGGGCGAGGGGAGCAGCTGCCCAGCCTGGCATGTGTCTGAAGGGTGACTGTGCGCTGAACCCTGTGGTATCATCCTGGCTCAGGCCTTGATGGATTGTCATCAAAAAACAATAAATTGTGGTGTTCGTGGATGCAGAATTGTGTTTACCTGAGTACACACTACACAGCCTCTCAACACCCCTCTGCCCCGTCCCGAAGAACAAACAGATTTAAACTTTGAAAGGTTCAGTGGTGGCCTTTCTGATTCTCCAAGGTGTTTGGCCCTCTGATGCCTGTCTTGGGACTAGCAACAGCCCTGCTAGAAATGCTGAGAGAGCTTTCTGAATTAAAAGTGGCCATGACCGGACTGACTGAAATGTGTGAAGCAGGTGCTCATTAGAGCTTTGATGTGATTAATTGCTCTGTACTATTTCTGGCTGATGGGCCATCTCACAGGTTACATTTGTCTGCAGTGTTCTGGAAGGGCACAACAGAACCTCCGTATCAGAGCACTCTAGTTGGATACAACTGTGGGGTTTCCCAGTTTAAGACCTGAATGTTGCATCTCAGGACAGCTGCCAAGGTCCCCAGTTTCTAACAGGAATGTGGTTCCTTGTGTATGTGAGACTCCTCCATCCAGCCCTCACTAGGGAACCCCTGCGGGGTCAAAGTTCCCACTGAGAAGACAGCCAGGGTGGGCACTGGGATAGTTACTCCTCCCATCCCAATGCCCAGGAGCTGGCATAGCCAAGTTAGACACCTGCATGCCCACGGCTGGGATGTCCTTGGGTGATGCCACCCCAGCCTGTGGCTCTGAGGAGCAGGGCAGACTCTGCGGCAGGCTTTGCTCTTCCTTCCAGTGTTGCCCACAGCACAAAGGTCCCTGGCCCACCGTTATCAAGCCATGGCCGCTGTCATCAGTGAAGGAGGACAGCATCTGTCTGGCTACTGGGACAGGAGGGAGGCGAGTGAAAAAGCAACAGCACTGGTCTGGCAGGCAGCTGGGTCCGCCTGCATCCTCCCTGGACGTGGGGACAGGGGGTCCAGCCTGCACAATACCTGAGCGAGGCTGGTGGGCAAGGGCAGTGTCAAGGGCCCCGAGACTAACTGCTAAAATATACCTGAGTGTAAAAATAAATTTGAGGACCTTTATTTTTGGAGCAGAGCTCTTAAAGTGTTCTCGCATGGAGATCTGTCTTTCAGGAATGCAATAAAGCAAAGCTGGGAGCTGGAGCTACCTTGTTAAAGTAAAATTTTCAGGAAACACAAAGCTCATGCTTTGATTTTCAGCTTTACCTCCTGTTGACTTATGCTTCACTTACAGGGAAAGCATGAACTGAAATCAGTTACTGAATTCGAATACCCACGAACATTTATGGACAGCATCTGACTTCTATCTGGTTCGTTTGTTTTCTCATGTAGGGTGAAAGTCAGTGTCTGCTGCACTGGTGTCTGCACAATTCTGCTTCAGAAATGAGGACCCGCTGTGGGAAACTCCTGACTTTTACAAGAAACTCAAAAGCTTTGTTTCAGCATAAGCTCATGGATTCCAAACAGATTTGAAAATTGAATTTACTACAAGAGTCCACAGTTAGGAAAAAGACAAAGGATTTGGCACCTGAATTTTAAGTGTAAAGTTAGTCGGAGGCAGAAATATGTGATAAAAAGGTTTGTGAGCCACTTAATAAACCAACCACAGGTTTCACAAGCCCCTGTGGTTTTCATACTTATTCTTTGAGACTTTCATCTTGGCCTGAAGCAGAACTCCTTTTTATTTTGTGGGGCCCAAGAGGCTGTGTCAGTGCTTATCCGCTCACAGACCAAGCGAACATTCTCCCGTCTGCATTACTTGCATGTGTCGCTCTGTTCCTAGCGCCTGGCTGTCTACATTTTAATGTTTCTGTAGTGCTCTTGACTTCATCACAGCATTTACCCTGATGGGTTGTTGGTCAGCATCAAGGGGAGGGCAGGAATCTGCTAATCCTATAGATGTGTGTGGAGGGGCAACACACCTGTCTGAGAAGGAGGGATGTGCTTTCCCTCGGTGTGGCCATGCTCAGCACAGGTTCCGTTGTCTGCCTTTGCAAAGATGAGCACAAGCAGTGGCTTGGCCAGCAATTTGCTGCCATGGTCTGTCCCTTGTAGCTACACCTAGCCCCTTCTTTTCCTCTGGGCTGCCTGTTCTGCACTTCACGCTTCCGCAGAATGGAGGCTGTTCTCACCACGCACCCTGTTTGCCAGTCCTGCATAGGTTTTGTTTCAATCCTCCCTTCCTGCTTTTCCCCTCAACCCTGTCACCACTCCTCCTCCTCCTCCTCCTCCTCCTCCTCCTCCTCCTCCCCCCTCTTTCTGTGGAAACAAATCTACAGTAGGTGTCTCTTGAACTTGCCTGAACTCCTTGTCCCAAGCACCTTCCCGACTAATCCTTTCCAGATGTCCAGGAACTTTCATGTTTAGCAGTTTTGCTCCAGTTCCTCATTCATTCTCAGATGGAGCAAACATTTTATTTCCTAATATTATTTGAAAAATAATATCATAGCCTTCTGAGAAGCTATTGCTGCCTCAGAATGTGATGTTTTAAGCACCACTGTGGTTCCCCATGTACCTCCAGCGGCTTTTCATCCTTCCCTGCTGCACTCTGTGTGTGGTGAGTCTTGCATGGGTTTTGGCTGCTGGAAAGAAGCTTTGGGCTATTCAGTGGGGCTTGGGAAACTCCTGCCTTTCTTGCTTCAGGATTCATCTAATGTGTTACATGTTGATTGCAAGACGCTGGTGGTAGGAGAGACTTTCCCTAAGTTCAGATTCTTGTTATGGAACCCTTTTGTGCCATCAGTGGCCTGGGGTATGTGCTGGTAGGACAAACCTGCTTTGTGCCCTGTGCTCCCACCAGCTTTCTATTCACCATTGCTTTCCCCACAAGCAGCACTGGCAAAAGTATTAAGTAGTTATTTAATTTTACAGCAAAGTGAGCCTCTGTGAGATTCGGTACCCCCCCGTCCCCCAGCGTACCATAGCTGCCTTCCTCACTGGGAGCTGATGTGGGATGTTTCCCTGTTCCTTTTTCTCCAGAGTCCAGTCTCTGGGCTACCTGTGGAAGGCAGAATGAGGAACATCAAGCCAGTAAGTCTCCTAAACACTCTGCTATGTGTGGAATGAATCCAAGAACCTTTGCACACTATTTATCTTTTCCATTTCCTAAGAAAGCAAATGATCTCCTCCTGCTCCCATAAATTCAACTTCTCTCTCCTGTTTCCCCCCACAAACAGTGTTTGAACTGTTCACCAAGAGCTTTATTAAAAACTACAAGATGCAGTTCTGTTTCTAACTGAATCCCAAACAACTGTGTTAGGTGGAGAAGAAACATTTGGTGCAGTCAGCTTTAGAGCATTTTTGTGTGTAGTCCACAGCCACTTGTCAGCCACAGACCAGATTCAGCTCTGCACTGAGCATAATCGGGCCTGTTCCCTTTTCTCCTGAGGTTAGCAGATGAATTCAAGCTGGTCAAACCTTATGGCCTCATTTGCAAGAGCACCTGGCAGTGACTCGTACAGCACAGCAGAAGGGATGCTCCTCCTGGTCCAGTAACTCCTCACCCTGCCCTGCCGCTGCCTGACCTGGCTGGTCGCTGCACTTCAAACTGGTGCTGTTCTCTGTGATGTGCTGCTGGTCCTGGGAACAGGCAGTGCTGGGCAGCTGCCAGCTCCAGATGGCTTTCCTACCATCCCCCTTTCCTGCCCTTAAGGAGAAGGTTTCTGGAGATGTTTCAGATCCTGCCGCCCATCCTCTTGACATGGCCCTGGCCAGTGTCACCTCTGTGGGAAGTGTGAAGCAGCAGGTGATCATCCCCAGCCTCTGGTGCGAGCAGAGAAGCTGCAGCTGGTGCTGGGAGGCAGTGACCAAAGGCAGCTGTGGGTGTGCTGGGGCAGCCAGGGTCTTGGGGAGGGTCCTCCACATGGCAGCGCTGGTGAGGTGCGTGCCAGGTCCCCGCCAGCTGCCATGCGTCACCACCATTCCTTGGCACCACACGCAATGTGTCACAGCCTTCTCCTGTTCATTTCCTAATGTTCCCTAAGTCTGAAACCCATCAGCCAGTGTTGAGAGAAAACATTCGCAGAGGAAGCCAAAGCAGGAGTAAGCAAAGCTGTTCCTTTGGCTGAATTCCCCCAGCTCAGAGTGTCCTGCTACTTTGTTTGAGCAGGAAGAGCTTGCTCCTGCCTTGTGCACCTGAGCCACGGGGGAGGACAGCAGCGTCAACAGTTCTATTTCTTGCCTTTACTGGCAGTGAACATCTCATCCCTGTTTTGGAAATGAAAGGGTGTCTCCATTGTAATGCAAGAGGAATCATGATTCTGGAATAAATCCTACAATTTTTATTGCTTTGGGTGTTTGAGAAATAAAATACCATCATTCGTTTCCTTTCTTTGCATGTTACTCTCAAAAGTGAGTTCCACCACCTCCCTCTCCTCATGGAGGAATAGAAATGGCTTAGAAGTTTAAACAGAGTTGATCTCAAAAGCAAAATAGAAAATCAGGAGCTGGCCTGACAGGAATTGTAAAGGAAATACCTGCTGGTGCCAAGATTGAGACAGGGGAAAGTGTTGAAAATGGCATCCTGAGTTGTCCAGGCCTTGTCTCTATGCCAAGCTTTCCCCCCGCAAGAAATCTCCATGTGGTTTGCTGAGAAGAACACGGTTTCATGGTAGTTTTGGTACCTCTCTACCCAAACCCTGGCAAAGAGGGGGGGAGCAGGTTGTGCAAGTGGGAAGATGGGGCTGTGGAGTGTGACTTGCCTGACGAATGCTTTTAAACTTAATAAATCAACCTGTGAGTCAGATGGCAGGAGCAGGGGAGGAAGAAGTAAGGGATGAAAAAGTCCAGATAATTGTGCACAACAGCCATCCGAAGGGATTCTGGAGCCATGGAGCCTGTGGCTGATCTGTCTGCAGCAGGGAGCTGGGAGGGCATCTGAGGCAGCAACAGAACAATTCTGCTAATGAGGAATCTGCAGATGAACCCCTGCCACCGTTTGTGTTAGTCATGGCTGCAGGAGTCAGAAGGTAGGTGGGCAGAGCTCCCCGATGTGGTGGGGTTTGGGCAGATGCTCCCGTGGTTCCTGTTCCTGGGCCGCGTCGTGCCTGGCAGCCGGGGTCCCGCAGCCCTGAGGCACAGGGAGGTGGGGAGCCAGCGGTGTGGAAAAATCCCAGAGGCACCAGGGGAATAATCCAGAGCAGCTTTTGCTGGACACGACTCCCCCAACTCTAAAAGGCTTTTTGGTCGAGTTTAATGAGATTAGTCTGTAAGCTCTGGAGATGTCAGCTTGCTGGCAGGTCTGCGTTCGGTAGTTCCTCGCGCGCCAGGGAATGCTGTTGCTCATTGCATTGGCCTTGACTTCGCTAGATCAGGCTGTTGCTTCTCTTCTCAATTAGCCACATCTGCACAGCAGTAACAAGCTGGAGATTAGAAAACCCAGAGAGAGGTGCAGGAAAGTTCACCCATGTGGAAGGGAGGTCCCCATGTCCCCCACCCTGGAAATACTGAGACTCTGCACCCAACCTGACTCCTGTTCCCTCCAGGAGTCCGAAGGGGTCCCAGCCCTCCCTTATCACTGCAGCAGTGACACCAAACAGCTTGTTCTGTTGCTGGGGAGTATGTGCTCTCTAAAGCTCCAGTTTAGGTCTGTGCTGACATTATCGAATCTACTGGTAATAAAACATGTCACTACAGGGGCCAGGGCCACATCTGATCCTGTAAAGGGAAAATGAAAAACTAAACAAACCCTCAAAACTCCAAAAATCTAAAACCAAACATATACTGACAGGAGGGCTGGATTTCCAGGGATGCAAAGCACTTGGTCCTGCTGCCCAGCCCTACCAGTAGGCACCTCCTAGGCCTGCTGCGATGGCCGGGCAGAAGGGAAAAGTGGCACATGGGAGTCACAGCTTCCCGGTGCCACATCATCGTGCAAGTGTTGAACACTCCCAGTGCAATGAACTACAAATAAATGCTGTTGATGCCTCTGCCGTCCCGACAGGGATTAGTACATGCTGGAGCAATTTGCATGGGGATGAAACTTGGAAGGAAGGGCAATGCTGAGGGAATATGATATTATTTATTATTGCCAGTTGCAAGGGAACAGCAGCAGCCTCCAAGCTTGTATAACTCTGGAACATGACTATTATTAGAACGGAAAGTTAGCAAGCAATTAGCTAATTGCAATTCACATTGTCTGTTGGCAATTATAAGGAGAACAGTTATAAACTCCAACAGATGGAACTCAAGTGGGTCAGCCTCTTTTAAATTTTTTTTTCCATGCCCAAAGGGCATTTGCTATGAACTGAACTGCAGGTTCTGACCAGGGATTCACGAAAGAAGCCAGTCCTGCGAGACATACGCTGAGGGGCCCTGCAGAGACCCTCCCCCGGTGCGGAGCAGCCACCTTCCTGCGCCTGTGCTGGCAGCAGCAGACCTCCTGTGCCCCGGGTGGGGGGCTGGGGCAGCTGGCCCTTCCCAGACCTTCCGAACGGGACATCTTCAGAGCTGGAGAGCTTGACTAATTGCTTTGTGGTTTCATTCATTTACTCTGCTGTGGTGGGATTTGTTTAGTAGCCCTGGAAAAGGGGGGAATAGAGCAATCCAGCTAAAACATGTATTTCTTCTCATCCATTTGTTTATGACTCTGTAAAACTTCAGATAATCTCTACTCTTCTTTCTCCAGCAGCAACACAAATAATTGTTGCCTCCCTGAACCTGATTTCTAAACCTTTTGAGGTGTTTGAGGGATCTTCAAACCCTAGTGAGTCAGAAAAGAGATCTCTGCAAAGATTATCAGGAGCGAGGCAGTGCCCTGCTTCCCCTTGCAAGCCACAGGAGATGCCCACAGAGCCGTTCTCATGGGACAGGGATTATCTCATCACTTTTGTTAGAAATATCCAAGCGATGCGGCACCGGAATGTGACTAATGGCGTGAAACATGACGCTTGGATTCAAGGGGCCGCTCAGTGCCTGTTTCATGTTTAAGCCATATGCAGAGATGCTCACTACCTGTGCTGCTCGTCCTCCAGATGAGTTTTGTACTTGATGAGCAATATTTTAAAGTGATGCTATAGATAGACTTTCCATGGCTGAGGAAAGAGCTTTGCTCGTTATGTCCTCTGAATGTTAGTCATGCAGGTGACTCCAGCAAAAGAAGAATATCTCTGTTTCAGGTCAAGCTGATACAGATGCAGAGACAGCTGTGGGATCTGAAAGAGATTAAGCCCAGCTATATGAATTTCATAAACATAATGCAAACCCACTGCACACCTTAGGCTGATATTAAACAGAGGATGAGTTGGTATTCATTCATCTTAGAGCAAATGCATTATAATGAAATGGAAACATCAGGTTTCACTTACAAACCCCAGGTTTCCCATAGGAGGCAGTTTATGGAGTGACCATTTATTAAAGACAAATGCTATCATTTGAAACATATCTCACGTAGAGCAGGGGACTGACTGACACAGAGGAGCAGTAACTGGAGACGGAGCTTTGCATTTACAAGCCATTGTTTTAAACAGGATCCGCATGTACAGGAATGTGTGATGATAGCTGCCGGGTGCCCGAGTGTCCACTGAGAGCCCCAGCCTGTGCCTCCCACAGCGAGCACAGCCCCGTGAGGTGCTGAGTGCTGCAACCCAGGCCAAACATGCTTAGCTTTAATATATATTTAACAGCAGGAAGAAAGGTAATCCAGTTATCCTGAGTCAGACCAGTCACGTGCTTAAAATAAGCAGGTACTGGATGGGGGTCCTTGCCCCAGAAGGGCTGCTCAGCTCTGGGGTGCTGAGCTCTGCTCCCTGCTCTGGAAATCCCCAGGAACAAGACCTGACTCCTGCAGAAATCTGCTGGGGCTGGAGAGAACCTTGTCCAAGAAGAACAGGGTAGGAGGATTCCTGCCTCTGGCCATGGATGGAGGCCAGTTTGTGGTGTGTCACCTCCTCCCAGGTCCCTTCATGCTCTGGGGGTCTCTGATTTGGGGTCCTCACTCAAAAAGCCTCATAGGGGTCCATATTTCAGATGGGAGATCCTCCCCATTTGAGTCTATTCCTTTCGAGGCATGCCAGTGTCAGCACCCACTGGCCACCAGACTGATTTGCCTTTCACTTCATGAGTTAGTGACTTTGAGCTGCAGGGCAAACGTTAAATGTTAACAACTGCTGTTAAAGTCACATCTGCAGATAATTTTGCTATTCACCTGGAAAGAAACTGTTCATTCAATTAATTGAAAAAATATACATTGCCTTTCTGAAATCTTTCTGGCTAGATCCTGGCACCCCAACCAGATAATGCTGTTTATTCCTTACTTTTGAAACTAGAAGATCCTCTAGGACAAGAATGTCCTTCATAGGCAGTAGCAGGTAAAATCACATGCTTCCCAGATGCATAAATTCTGCTCATTGCGTGTAGGAGAACTTTCTGGCTCAATGTAGTAGGACATTTGCAACTATTTAATTTGAATATATTCCATTTTTGTGCTCCATCCGGCTTTTAGTACATCAGCCAAACCATTTGTAGGGGACAGAATATAAATCCTTCCTGTGTTTCCCCTCCTGTGCTATCATCAGAGATCTATCATGCCGTTCCTTTTGCTTTCAGAGCTCCCAGAGGTCAGCAGTTCAGTTCCTGGAGTCCTGGAAAAAACTGGAGATTCATTTTGGGTGAAAAGTGGCTCTGGAGTGAGAGGGGTTTGGGATCTCTCCCAGCTCCTCATGTTGTGTACTGTGTGGGGAGGCTGCGAAGGAGGAAATGTGGCCTGGAGCAGGTGAGGTAGCTGCTCTTGGTGAAGGTGCATGAGGAGGGACAGCCTGACCAGGGACACCCCAGAGCAAGGAGAGCCCAGGGCAGAGGCAGCCTGGAGCAGGGACCATCTTGGCCACAGAAATGGCTCCTGGAGAAGTGGAGGAAGCTTTTCTCATAGGAAACAACCAACAGAAACATCCAAGCCCACCAGCCCTGGGTCAGGCAGCTGTGCCAGCAGCAGGATGCTCCCCATGTGTCTGTCTTGGGTACAGCTGTGACATCGGGATCCGGCTGGTGTGGGCTGACTGCTGTGGCACCACTGCCTGAGCGAGGCATTGCCACAAGTGGCTGCAAACAGCCTGAAGTCGAGGAGCCCTGCGGCAGAGCTGGGGGATACAATTCGACATTCAGTTGTGGGCAGCCTAGAAAAACGATCATTTTTTTGTAGACCCAAGCAAGTGCCAAACACCCGTGCCCTGGAGCATGGCCCTGTGAGTGGTCCCTGCCTCCATCAGCCGGCACCAGAGAGGATGGGAGAGTGGGTCTCTTGTTGGGGAGCGAGGGTGGAGGGGCACCAGCAAGTGTGTGGAGACCTCTGGCCTCAGTCTCTTCTTAGCTCTTGCAAGAGTGTTCCAAGAGCCCGGTGTCTCTCCCATCACCATCCTCTGCTCTTCGTCATTTTGTATTAGATGTTACTCTTAATTTTGTAAGCACCCTCTCTAATGACTTGGAGTTTCTGTAGCTCTGGTAAGTCAGGAAAGAATAATTAAACTGCAGGCAGATGTGAGCTATTTGGTGAACACTGTCAGCACTGGGAACCTTCTGTAAAGATGCAGACAGAGGCAAGTCCTCACCGGGCTCAAGAGACACCCCTAGGTATCCGTTAACGAGAAAATAGAATCCTTTCCCTCAGAACTGCATCTTACAGGTGACTCATTTCTGGGAAGGTAGCCAGGAGAAGATGCCCATCCATACTGAGCCTGCCTGGCCCCTGCACAGAGGGGAATAAGCAGCAACCCCCAAAAAGGCAAATTGTATCTATCAAGGGCTCTCCTGACTGCATTATCCTCACAGCTCCACATCTGGCAGGGAGAGCAATGGGGCACGGGAAATGCATTGCCTGCCTGCCTATACAGCTCAGACAGGCTGGTGACAGCTCAGCAATGTAAATGATGCATATTAAGCCCTAAATAAAGTGTGAGGAACATGTTTGGGATCAGTAAATCCATCCTGACAAGAAGAAGCAAAGGAATGAAATCCCTTTTCCCAAACAGACTGTTAAGTCTGTGGACTAAATGGAATCTAGTCCCACTGAAAAATGGCTCCTGAAGATTTATAGTTGTGTTCTCCCTGCTCTGATCAGCAGAGATGCCAGCAAGCCTGTACCAGCAACAGGGGCAGGGATCTTTTGGGGAAGGTGAGGCTCAGCTCAGGAGTGAAAGTCATATTCCCCTCCTCAAAATGCTCAGATTTCTTCAAGCCCATTTTGTCCGCACACATTTACAACCAAGTTCATGACATTTCCTGTGGCATTCCACCATCAGCCATTTATCATGCCCAAGGGGTGGCTGCAGCCAAGCATCCCCCTGACTTTCAACAAACAGACTTGTGGGCCTTTCTTCTCTTCATAAGTGGTAGACTTAAGATAAGCCCAGAGTCTCTTAAACATGCCTGCCTCCCAATAAACAAAGCGGGTGTGATGTGTTACAGGCTGCATTACCAAGAGTCAGCCAGCTGAGGAGAAAGGGACTCTACAATTCTGTTGATGCTGGAGAGTCCCTTGTCCTCAGAAGATGCTGGGCAGGCTAGAGAGCCCGTGAGACAGCTCGAGCACACTCACGTCATGGCAAATAGCAGCTGAGCGGTCACATTGCAGGCAGTGAAGGAGCCCAGGGGATGTGTACGCTGCTGCCAGGTCTGGGATCGCAGGGCTCTGAGTCTGCTCCCAGGGAATAAAGACAGCCCTGTGCTTAATGCAAAACATGATCCAGCCCAGTTTGCTCCAGCTTTACACTGTTAATTTCCCAGCAGGTTTCTGTGCCCACTCCCTCTGCTGAGCCACCTGTTCCAGCAGACTCATATTTTCCAGGGAAAGCTCTACAAAAAAGACAAGCACCTGCCCAGAGCCTGCAGGCAGCTGCTGTCTGGCAGCTCTGGACAGACCCAGCAGTTGTCCTCCTGTGTTTTAAGGCAAGCACTGCAATGGGAGGCTGAGCATCACACCCCAGACCAGCACATCCCTCCACTAAAAGCCATCAGATGCTCCTGTCTCCCCTGGAACCAAAGAGCAAGCTCTCTGCTCCTGAAGAGCATTTGGGTGAGAAATCAGTAATGCTGCTAAGGCAGAAATGCCTGCAGAGGAGCTACAGGGAGCTCTGTGTCCCCTGGATGAGGTCAGTTCTGCGCTGCCAGCCCCATGGCTCTGTGCTTGAGGCTGCAGTCTGCAGGGGAATGGATGAGGCGCAGGGAATGGTCCTTTCTGGACTCATTAAGTCTGTGAGTTTTTAACCAGTTTGTCGTATGTTCTTTGCTGCCCTTTCATTTGAACGTGGGGGAAAAAAGGTGGGAGACAGGTTTTCCTAGTGCCTCTTTCTGTTCAGGGTCTGTTGTTCTTGGTCTCTGTGGGTTTCAGTGAGGTTATCTTGCATTCCCTGGCCTTTGGAGATCACAGTCTCCCTCCGGGCTCTGCTGTTTGGGTGCTGTAGGTCAGGTAGTTCATGTCCCAGGACATGGGGCCACGCTGCCAGCACAAGATGCAGGCTCAGAGCGCGGGAGACTGCCAGGACACCTCACCAGATGCACATTGTCGCTTTGTTCCTCTGAAAACCACAAAGAAATTTCTCCCTTCACAGTTCAGTGGTGCCCAGACAAAGATGATGTGAAATCTGTGGGAAGAATTATTTTATTAGAATATAGGAATTCACAGAACCAGATGTTTAAAATTAGCTGTTGCTTCTCCATAGGAGCACTGCTGCCCCTGCTCAGTGGAGCTGTTTGAAAAATTATTTACAATGCTTTAAACATGTCTGCTGCTGCTTGGGTCTCCAAAAGTTGCTTGGAGTCAGGGTCGATGCCACAGCAAGTCCACTTTATTCCTCTGTGACACGGGAGCTGGCAGAGAGAAGGCAGCGATGTTGAGGCTGTGGAAAGGCAGGGCAGCGCAGTGTCCCCCGGTGACCCCACCATGCCTGGCAGGAGGAGAGACAAGGCGCAGACCCTGGATGGTTCCCAGCCAGGAAATCACCCTGCCTCGTGGGAAATATTTTATGAACTGCATTCCCTGGGGAGGTGTCCTCCCTCTGCGCCGGGACACAGTCAGCACTGCCTGCCTGCAGGGACCGCAGGTCTCTGCCTGCAGACCCCATGGGTGTCTCTGCTCCCTTGGGGTCCTGCGGTCCAGCAGCCTCTCCATAGTCCCCTAAGAGCCAAGCCCGGAGCCTGGTTTTCTTGTTTTCTCTGCTGTTTCTCACCCAGGCTCCTGCAGCTGGGTTCAAAGGAGCCCGAGGCCCTGGCTGGAGACGGGTCCCTGGTGAGAGCCATGCAGCCGGCAGCTGTTTTGCAACAGCCCGGGATGGCTTTTCCAGAACCGTCCAACATCTGTTAGTCAACCCGACTGCATCGTCTGCGGGTCCTTAGGCTGGAACAGGGAAGTGAGGCTCACACGCACGTCCAGGCTGGCAGCGTTGTTTGTTTCCCCAGCATCCAGAATTTCATCTTTTCCACCTTCATGCTGCCAGCACAATCCTTATCCGCTGCCCTGACACCTCCAGGGTTTATTTCAAGCTGAACCACACTGCCTCCATATGTGCTCCTTCCACTGGCTGCTGGTTATGAGAAGTGGATGCTGTTGCTGGTCCTCCTTCTGTCCATTCAGAAATTGGCAGTTCTTAAAAGGTCATTCATCTTCAACAAGCCTAGTGGCACTTACAGCCCTCACCCCACAAGGCCAGTTAACTCCTCCTCTCCCGTTAGCCCAGGGTGCAGGATCAGCAGCCACGCCTGGTTCTAATTAAAGCAATGCAGAAAATCAAGCACGTTCCCCACACTACTCACAAGAGACAGAGGTGGCTGCAGGAAGGGGGAAAACGGTGTAACAGCAGCAGGAGATGTGCTAGGTTATTGTGACCAAAAATCTGACCCCACATGGCTGCAAGCACTGTGTCACCCTGCTGGGGAAGGACAGAGCTCCCAGGGACAGACAGTGTCTGTGACAGAAATGCAGGCGGGACAGGAAAGGGAAAGGGAAGCAGCTGCTGGGGAGCCCCCCACAATGATCCAAAACACCGACATGGGGCAGAGCGCGGACGTGGCATTTCCCCAGTGGACCTTGTAGAATTAAATTGTAAAATTATACACCTGGTCATCACTTATTGCCTTCCCACCTTGTATTCTGGCTGTCGGAGGAAGAATTAGCAAACGTTTGTGGAGAATTTCAGTCTGTTCACCAGCTCACAGGGGGTTTAGGCTGTGAATGTGATATAACAGCTAACTACCTGGGGAAGTGCAACACTTGCACCCATTCCCCTATTCCCAGGGTGCAGGAGGGGCTGCAGAACCCCAGAGCACGTAGATTTTAATGCCCCGGAAAGAGTGAGACAAAGGTTTGTGGCCCCTCAAAGGAGACCATTTGCAAATCCTTCTGCTCCAGAGGTTTCTTCAGGTCTGCAAGTCATAGCAAATGCTAAAAAGTAGCTTTTATGCAAGATCAGCTCTGGAGTGAAATAGAGAAATGCACAAAGAAATTTCAGTGACCATCTGGCTCGAACGTTCCCAAAGCTCATAGCCATTTATCTCTGTCCAAAAGTGTGCTTTAAAGACGCAACAGGAATCTTCCTTTGTGGAGAGAATTTGTGAGTGCATGTTTGGCCTTCAAACGTGTTAAGCTGAACACCAAAGGCTATGGGAGGTACATAAACACCAGAGGACAAACAAGCTCACTTCATACCTGAAATGAAGCTTGAATTTGGATGCAGAAATGTGTTTATTTTCTTGGAAAGAAACAGGCCCTGGCCTTTCAGCTGTTACAGATTTTCCTAAGAGAATAATTTTTCTAGCAAACCTTGTTCCTTCTGTAATCCTTTGCAACAACTCACCGACTTCTGCTGCCCTAGATTTAAAAATACATTTTCAAAGCCCATTAGCAAATTCACAGGTTTTTTTTTATACACTGAGAATTAAAGTGGAAACATAAGACCTAGCAAATTATTTTCACTTTATATACAGTCTCCCTAGTAAACAAGTGTTGCAAGAGCCTGTGTGCTGTCGGCAGAGCACTGAGGGATGGAGAACAGAATACGGGCACATATGTTTTTTATTCAGTGAGTTATTTATATAATCTGAAGTATAGTAACAATCTCCTTGGATCCAGAGACTCCCAGATCCGCAGCCCCTGCAGACGGTGCTCCTTGGCTTCCCCACCGTGTCTACACAGACATGCTTGAGTTCCAGGTGCTTTGCTTCCACACATCACTGCTCAGTCAAGATCATGATTCCTTGGAGTGATCTCCCGGGAGCATTTCCTGAGCTGCATCCTGGCACTCCCCTGGTACAGCATCCCATGTCCTGGTGCTTCCCTAGCCCCATGGCCGTTCAGCATCAGCTGCACCCAGGGTTGGGCAGGAGGGTTTTGTGGTAATGTCTGAAGGACAGAGTGTCACAGGAGCCAGTGTGATCTCATCCTCCTGGTTCTCACCTCCCTCTGCCTTCCCAAAAGCCTGATTTTACATCTAGAGATGTCCAAAAGCACCGTGACTCTGTCTCCTTGCTTCCTCTGTAGCCCATGACAGCCAGCATCTCTGCTCCCAGAGCAGCCCCACACGAGACCCCCGAGCAGCTCGGCTGGGAGCGAGCTCTTGCCGCTGGCAGGACGCGGTGTCCGGCTGATGCCGAGCGAGTGGCGGCGGCTGCCAGGGCGGAGCGGAGCTCGGCAGCCTCTGCCCCGGACCGCTCGGGATGCGTGGCTTGCTGCCTCCTTTCCTCCGCGGGGCTGAGGAAGACTCCGGTGCCAGGGCTGCTCTGCCTCCCTTGGGGAGCTGGGCGGCTGCCGAAGGTGCTCCAGCCCTCAGCGCCCGGGATCCCGCCCGGGGTCCCGCCCGGGGTCCCGTCCGGGGTCCCGTCCCGGGTCCCGCGCGGCGCGGGGCGAGCGCTGCTGTGGCGGCTGCGGGATGGGAATGGGCTGTGCAACATTGCGGACTAGCGGTGCGGCAGGAGATCGGCTGGCGGCGGAGAGCGGGCTGGGGAAGGCCAGATGAGGTCTGAGCAAACCTGCCGTCGTCATAAAATATCTGTTCCGCTCACTCTAAAGAGCTGTTTTTAATCTCCCTGGCATTAGAGTCATTCTCCAGGCAGGTGAATGGAATTCTTTATTGTGGCTATTTGGTTATATCTTGAATAGCAATAAGGATTATCCTCCAGATTTCTGCATCTCACTCAGAGCCCCTAGCATCTGTTTATAATTTTCCTCTCTCTTTCAGGCAATGCCAGCAATCTCCTGAAGTTCTTAAACTGAACCTGTGAAATTTAATGGCTGGCCAGTTTATCTGACATATTCTTCGAAAATACTGTTTCAAGTGTGCTTCTCATACTGCTAGATGATTTTTTTTTTCTCCAACAAAGTATCCACTGTATTTTATCACTAGTATTTCTCATGCCATTCTTTGTCAGAAAGGAAGGTCAGGCCAATGATGCTTCTATGAATTTCCAAGGAGGAGCGGTAGGTGGCTGGCTTGGATTTCTTTAGCCTGTCTTTGTTGGTTTAAACAGGCAAAGGCTTAGACCAGGCAGGGACTGTCAGAAGTCCGAGGGTCAGCCAGATTCTGCCCCTTGACCCAAGTGCTGACCCTGCGTGGCTGCAGACACATGGACAGGAGCAGACTCTGGCCCGCTGGTGGGACTGGTGGTACTGGGCTGGTGCCATGCAGGCATTTTTGCCAGGTTCCAGTGCACGCAGCCCAGTCATGCTTCTCTGCTCTTGGTTGCTTTTCTTTTATGAGCCAATAGTTTAAAACTTGAAATAAACAATGATAATTGCCTGATTTGAGGGGAGGATGCTACTTCTATTCCTGAGCCAAAGGAATGACAATTTCTCTGAACATAAAAATACCGTAGGCTTTCCCTGCATGAATTCTGCTCCTACGCATCCAGCTGGCTGACTCGGGACACTCCAGCATCCCTGTATCAGATTTTGGGGAACCTCTTGTGTCATGCTGTCACCCTGGGGTGCACCCAAGGTGCCTGGCATGGCACAGGGGCAGCCGCCTCGGCTCCAGGGCAGCGCACACAGTGGGTTTACAGGCAGTGTTCGGTGGCAGGCGGGATGCTGAGCGTCATGAATTGGTAATTGCAAATGTGGGGTTGTGGCAAAGAGGGGAATTCAATGAATCCACAGATTTCATATCTCTGCTGACCTTCTGTGGCCCATAAATGGTCTAAAAACTGATTCCTCTTGTCTGTGGCCAAGAGGGAACAGTTAGTTCTTGTGTTTTTGAACAAGGCAGCATCATCTGGCAATGGATTTGAGGCTTTGTGGAGTCATCATCTCTGTTTCTTAAAATCTTTTTTCAAAAGTAATTTCTTTCATAGAATCATAGAATCATAGAATGTTAGGGGTTGGAAGGGACCTAGAAAGATCATCTAGTCCAACCCCCCTGCCAGA
>WTSP01012398.1:0-32269 GCA_025331215.1 Actenoides lindsayi | reverse complement strand
AGGGTCACCCAGAGCAGGGGGCCCAGCAGCGCAGTGTCCAGGCGGGTTGGGAATCTCTCCAGAGAAGGAGACTCCACCGCCTCTCTGGGCAGCCTGGGCTGGGCTCCAACAGCCTCGCAGCAAAGAGGTTTAATAGCTCACTCCTGAGAAAGTCTAAATGAACCATCTGTCCTCGGGCAACTTCAAACATGGGATGTCACTTGCTGTAGGATTGCCTTTCACCTGCCATGGACACTGCACAGTGGCGTGGGCACAGCCCGCCTGACATCTGCAGGGGAAAACAATCACAAACATGAAGCTTTACTCAAGGAAAGTTAACAATTTTGAGAGACAGATATTCCATGAGCACAGAAAATATGCTCAAAGTTATGTACTGGAGTAGTGGTGAAAGATCCATCCCCAAAGAAATTCTGGGAGTAGTTTTCATCAGATGTACCCAGTTCCATTCAGTCTCAAATTACTGAAATTTTTTAAAAGGTAGTAAAATATTTGATGTATACCAGAACAAGGTTGAGATGATATTTCTGTGTTAATAGGTGATGATGCAAAATCCTCTACAATCCATGTCATGTAAGAAAACAACCTTCAGCCATAGCCAGGGGATTTACAGATGAAACATAAAGCTATGTCTTAAATTGCCACATAGCATTTGGTGTCAGCAGTGATTTGCCATCTGAATAAAACACCATGTGGTTTACAAGTCATAAAGCAAGACTGACCAGCCAGAACTAGGCAGGTGGGTAATATTTTCATTGGGAAAACAATGGATTAAGATGTTCTTTGATAGTAATTTTATACTGGCACCACCTAGAAACTTCACTTTCTCTCCATTGAAGTGTCACTTCTCTGAGATGAAGGATTTAGAAGAGTTACTAAATCTGAAATTATTCTGCAAGGCTCAGATCACTGCAATTAACAGTTGGGAAGGCATTTAAAATGCCCTTGAAGAAACAGCTTAAATGCCTAAGCTCCAGGGTACCCTGAGAAACAATGAGATGAGAAAATGAACAAAATAGTGAGATATTCTGTGAAAAGATGGGGGTACAGAGAGAAAACTTCAGTGTTTTGGAGTATGGAACTGGAACAAGACTGCTTTATTTGTATGATTGTGAATTCCAAGCAGTGGCATACTGCCAATTTTCACTGTTAGCTTTGAAAACTCCAAGATACAGAAGCATCAGATGCAAACCACAAAGTAGTCACTCAAAAGCACCAAAATTTTTCTGTCATGGTGGGGCTCTGTTCATTTAAATAGAAATAATCTGCATTCATAGCAGGTTTGGAGGAATCAGAATCAGTGCCTACAGATGGGTGTTGAGTTTCAGTGAACAGCTGAAGACCTCTTACTGAAAGATCTCAAAGCACAAAGGGAACAAACTCACCTTGACCTCCTCCAGATATTCATAGCAGAAAACTGGGAGAGACTTCCACATTGCCTGGCTTTGTGGCATGTGGGACACTTTAAAAATGGGGTAATAGACTAGTGGTATGAAAATGGAAGTGAGTCACGTAATTTCTAAACATGTGACTTAACATAACACGGCTATAATACTCCAAAAGCTTTTTTATCCTTTTGACAAGATCTATTTGCCCTTCCTGAATTCACTGAACAACTTTATGCAGGGGGAATTATTCTAGATATGCCTTCCACTTTTCCTTCTCTATTTTGTGCTTTGACTTGAGTCATGCTCCATAGCAGTTCTTGGAAATTAAAATATGGAGAAAAATGGATGCCAGACTAAAAATAACAGGTGATGAAGTGTAGGCTAATATCTGTAGTTTAATATCCTAGTTACTGCAGCCAAAGCTGAGTACCCATGGATCAGCCTGAATTTTCACTTCTGTTCTAGGATGGGGTTCAGCGCATCTAATTCCATCTGTCTCAGGTCACTAAGTGACTTCAATAGCTCCTTTGATATCTAATGGGGATAAACAGAAACCAGTAAACATGAATGCAACCCACCTTGAAACTGTGTGTCAAGAGAGGTTCCATGAGTCGCCCTCTGAAAGTGCTCTCTCATCCACTGACTGCAGAAAGAGGCTTAGGGACAACTTTAGGCCAAATATGTGCATTTAAATAAAGTATTAGATGAGACGTACCCCCAAGTCTCAACAGCAACACATTTGGGAATAAATACCACCACAGAGGTGCTAAACAGTTGCGTTGATACCTTGGGCATCTAAACTATCCTTCAACCCATAACACACACACACCTGCTAAAACCATCAGCCATATTTCTTTGGGTCCTTCTCACTGCATCTGGGAACTTTTTCCCTCCTCTCCCACAGCTCTATGACAATATCATCCTCTACTTTAAGATGTGCTGCTGCCAGCTCGTTGCTCAATTATTTCTGCAACCAATTTCCTCAGTCCCCTACACTACCTAATAAAAAATGCTGCAAGCCTGTATTTTCCACTGTCTCCAGAAATATTTTTAACTTTGCAAAAGGAGCTGCATAATTTTTTTTTACCCCTGGCCACCTTCAACCCTCATTCCTGAGATCTCTTGGTTCCAGCTGCAAATGACCAGAGAGCAATCCCAATGCAGTGTCTGGGATTGCATGCATATTTGTAGCTGTTGTGTATATATGTGTTTAGACATATGAACATAAAAAGAAAAATTTAGCAAGTTTATTAGTAAAGTCCTACTCCTTCAGACATCCACATATGAAGGGATTCTCACGCCTGTGTGAGTGCAGATGCAAAGACTGGATCACAGCCAGCCTGTGCAGCTCATAGTCCCTCTGAAATGTCACTGACCTTCATTCCTTCAAAGGCAGAAATTTCTGGAGTTTTTTGAGATTCTGACTTTCTATATACAACCTACCCAAGAGGACTGAGGTGACCATTTCAGCCCATCAGCCAAACAGGCATAATAAAATAAGGTTGAAATTTAGAAAATGGCCACTGTTGACAGAGCTTAAAAAAGTCCTCAAAACACAACAAGCAGACATGACTGTGCTGAGATCTTGGAGCTGAGTGAAATGCATACTCTACATTAAAATCAAACTCCCAAGTTGCATCCGGGCTCTTTTCCTTGAGAAGAAGGCTACAGAAAATGAGAGGAAGCAGAGTGCTTATTTAGGATTTTTCCTCTCAGTGGTAGAAACCAATGAGTTTGAGAAGCAGCAGGTGAGCTTTCCATATTTTTGAAATTTCCAGTACGTTAATGTGTGATTTTCCTGAAGAGATTTGGCTATGAAAGTTATAACAGGAGAACATGGGTCTTTGCAAACGTATCAGGCAAGCAGACAGGTCCTTACAATACCTTAAAAAAATGAAACATTGCAAATATCATGTGATTTTTAAGAACTGGAAAACTCTAGCAACAATTATTATCTGCACTGTTGCATCTTTTCAGAGCTCAGCAGGCAGTTCTTCCTGAGATGAATAGGTTTAGTGCAGTATTACCAGAGCGCTGCTGATAATGTAAATGCAAAATGGATCATAAAAGCAGAACAAAGATAAATAAGGGAAGGAAGAAAAGTTTCCATGTTCAAAAGTTAACCAAAAGTATGTCTTTTACTGAAAAGGTGCAAAGAAAAGTTTGAAAAAGTACTGAACTACCTGTGAGGAACCTTCAGAAATAGAAAAGAAGTAAGTTGTAAAGACAATGATGCTTTGTAGACTGGTAGGAAGGTATTGACATTTCATCTTTACTGTCTTAAGAGTAAAGTATTCCCAACTGAACCTGATTTAACATTCAGCATTTTAATGACCGGTTCAATGGTCTTAGTCCAGCTCCATTACTCAAAAAGAGACATGAGTAAATTTTCCCCCTAAGTAAAGAGACCAGTGCCACTAAGAGAACGGGGAGCTAAAACTCCTTCAGTAGTGGTCAGTGCAAAACAGATCCACAAGTCTTATTGGAAAGGAAGGATTAAACGTGTCAATACTTTTCCATTCTTATGTTGACAGGCATTCACTTTCTACAGAATTCAGGTTCATTTTTATAAATGAAAACAGCATCTACTAAACAAATTATAAAAGAAAATAATTCAGTACTGAATTCTTTATTACCATTTCTCAGAATTTCTATTCTTAAATTGTCAAGAACTCTCTTTAAATACCAAGGCAAGCCTGCCCACTTATACTGGAAACATCTGTGATTAAAAGGCTTGTGCTATGCTATATCAAGACTCTAAATTTAATGATACCACAAAAAAACCCCAAATTTCCCTCTGTCTTAAATTAAAACCTCACAAACTTAAATGCATAGTACTAGCAATGGCACAGAAAGATGCTAACATATAATGAAATGCTTAGTGCAAGCTTTTAAAGATACTTCCATACAAAATTTTTAGAAATGTTTTCTTGAATACATATAATGTGATTCAAGGAGACTCATATGAGACCCCTATGTTACAGCAGCATGATTAAATGTCATTATTGTTGTTCCTTTTTTTGTTGCTATTATTTTCAAACCTGCATGTTGTCTGTGGCTGTCTGCACCTGTACAAGGTCTGCACAAGAAAGTCATAATCTATAAACTTATTGGGACATGTGTGTCAAGACTCATTACCCATAAAAAATCGGTATCATAAACAATGTGGATGCAAAGGAATCAATATTTGACAAAGCAGGATGGAAAGAAGTTATGGAAGTGTCGGTCCCTAAGAGTGGAATAGCAATGAATGAGAACTGCCAAAATAATGCCAATGACGACAGATGGCAATCTGTAGTTTGTGCTTTATTCAACTGAAATATAGGTGATTATAAAAATGTTGTCTCTTTCCAGAAAGCAGCAGGTATAAGACCTTTACCTTACATCTTTTTCCCATCAGGAATCAAACCTGTACCAAAGATGCTGGGTTATTTTCTAGTGTAATGTCTATATTTACTGACAATAAAGTTAGATAGAAATAGTCAAAACCATGTATAAGGCAATTTTTCTTTCAATCTACCAGATGAGATACCCAAACAAAAGAGCCCAGCTAGCCATAAGTTGCTCCCTTTGTTCATAACTTTGATCTTCATCCCTTTGCTTCTAGCACCCCACCTGGTGACTTTAGGAGTTTGTCCCCTTGAGGTCTTTCACTCTGACTCACTGGCACAGTCATTTTTCCAAAACTAAGCACAGCCTAGCATAGAAAGTACTTTATGCTAATGCTCCATATGTGAATTAGCTTGGCTGTTCAGAAAATTGAAATACGTCCACTAGACACAAGAGCCACAATTTCAGCTTGCACCCATTTGGGAAGAGGTATCTCAGTGTTAATCTACACATTATCCTCCAGGATCATTTAATGTCCTGGTAGGAATCAGTCTTGAAGCATCTTCTGGACAATGTTTCTACATGACTCTCTGTAACTCATTCTCCTCCCTAACACTTTTGCCATAACAACAGGGAATGTTTTGGAGTTCTCAGTTAATAAAGAGCTCACAGTGAGACATCAGATGCATCTTTTCACTTACTGCCTTGCTTTCCACTGTGTTCGCACTGTTAATATTGTGATATCTAGTACACAGCAAGCCAACATCAGACAACAAGGAGAATTAATTATCACAGGCTTTGAAGCACATACTATCTACCAACATTTTTGTCTGGAATGACCAACTCTTGCAAGAGGACTCAAACATATAATTAAATCCCGAGGAGACATTTCAACGGTGGTATCTCAGTAGCAAATAGAAAGGTAACTTCTTTGAGTAAGTTAGTTGAAAGAAAAAGAAAGGAAGATGCATCCAGGAGTGTTCCCTATTCAATAAACACCCCTGGAGTGTACCGCAAAACAACCTCAGGTACAAGCTCAAAATACGGTATTCTGCAGTGATGGTGTGACACTTTTGCAACCGATAGCATAGTGACACCTGCTGATGAACACGTACATTGCAAATACTTGTAAGATGAAGGGCTGGTCCACATCTGCATTAAGTCTACTACTTCTGCCTCTGAACCCGCTCAGCTTACAGTACTACAGTATTGCCAAAAGCACCTTACCAAGAGCACTGCAGACCCCCAGCCATTCCCCTCAGCCTGTGCCTGCCAAGACCATTGATTGGCCACAACAAACTCGTTTGTTCCCTAACTTTAATGCCAACACTATTTTTTACGGGACTACAGGTTGGATCATGACTGTGTAAGGGAGGATACATTATTTTTCTGCACATAACATACAGTGATAGCAACACTTGCTTTTTGTAATATCACACTACAGTTTGAAACTTAAGGAACTGTCTTTGGCTGGTTCCCTAATTAATCTCAAATTGTTAGTAAATGATACCCTGGGGATGTATCCCAAGACAGGAGTAGGATTCAGAAACAAAGTTGGAGGGCTCTAACTACTCATTCAAACCTGAAAGGAGAGATTCACTCAGTCCTGCTGTTTGATGTATTCTCATGCATTTCCACCAGCTGGTTACATACGTCCTTAACTGTATGCTCAGGATACATTTCTAGATTTCCCTTCATTTACACAGTGGTGAAGGAAAGGCAGGGAGTCACTTCAGTTACTACTAAGCAAGATTAATTTATATGCAGCTCCAATTTATAGAAGTCCTTGAAGATCTGTATCCTTTTTTCTGGACCTACCAGTGAGCCTTGCAATGACCCTTATGACGGCACTCCTCTGTTAGGTCCAGTGTGCTGTTATTTCCTTCAGTTGTGTCTGTTACCTTCTCAGTGACAAGCTTTTTCATTCTGCCTTCTTTTGGTCTGTGTCATAAGCCCTTAGGGTTTTCCCAGACTCTACCAACTACAAAGAGCAGCCCCAGAACCACTGATAAAAACAAGTCTTCTCAACAGGCAAGGGATCAGTTTAACACTGACAGAATAATGAGATGATAACCAGTTTTGTGACAGGAGATTTTAGAAACATTTAAGTTCCAGTATTTGCTACAACCTTAAAGGCAATAAGTTACTGGTGCTATAGCAATTCTATTCATTTTGACCCAATGATTGATTAGACTCAGACAACAAGAAGCTCACAGGGGCAGAAAAAGACCTCTTTGTTTTATGTCATTGGTCAGGGTTTAGGGTTGTAATTCAATCTAAGGGACATAGTGCCAATGTGTTTTAAAAATTTTACCTGAACTGTGTTCCTCCACCACAGGCTTGGTCACAGCTTGGGAGGCCCCTTGGTTGGAAGCTGGTGCAGCAGGAAGCACAAGCACAGCAGCCACTCCTCAGGCTGGTTGGAAGCACCAACTAGGGCTTTCTGTGATCCCTTAAGGTATACCCCATGTGCTTTCCCGGAGCACAGTGAATTTTCCTGAGAGGAAATTCTGCCTTCATCAGAGCACCTCATAACCTATTTGTCTTTGGCCTGCATTTGAATGAGAGTATAGAGTTGTGGTCCTTGCCTTAGCCCAGAGCTGCGGTTCAGCTGCATGCAGAGTTGGCAGAGAGGTGGGGCACAGCTGGCACGCACCAGTTGCTGAGTTTTATACACCAAGCCATCTCTTTTGATATGTCCAGCTACAGACATGGCAGTGAGTGAAATACTGCAACATGCCGGGCATGCAAAATCACTCACCCTCCACTGTCCCTTTGCCATCACGCATCTCCGGGGGGCCAGCATTTCTCATCTGAGTGGATGAGAAAACCAAAAACCTCCAGGAGACCTTGGAAACCCCACTTCTGAGTAGAAAATTCTCCCGTACAGAAAAAATACTATGTCAGTACAGGTATCTTTGGTGTATTGCTTTTGTTAATGAGCAGAGAAGACATTCAGGGTATAATTTTAAGAAGGAACTTGGCAGCTTTCACAAGACAACAGTACATTAAGTACTGAGTCGTCAGCTCTGCAGTAGTGTGTACATTTATATGTAGACCATGAAAAACATTTTTAATCAGGCTCCTTTTAACGTGTTGAGAATCACTTTGTTTCACTCAATGCCCCAATAAAATCCCAACAATGCAATAGCTGCTTTTCTTATTGGTTTTTTTTCTTGGGAAGGTGCCAGGACAGGCTCACTCATTTACAAATTCAGCTCAACGCTAACACTTCCTCACCTTCAATACCTCCTAAAGCTAAGAGTGGCTCTAATAGTTGCCATAAAAAAATGAAAACTGGTTACAGCCATGAAATATTACATCCATTTCAAGTCTGACTTCCATACAGTTACATTAGATGCATTTGGGTATTTGTTTATATGGCAATTTGTTAGAATTGCACAGGAAGGTAAACTCCACAGTGTTCATTTATTTTCTTTCCTCTGCTCTATTCACTTCCCAGAATATATGCACATCTTCTTCTTCCTTTTTTTTTCTTTTAAGCCTACAGGTTTGGACCTTGCAATTTTTAAAGTGATTTTATTCTCCTGCAACTTGACTGAAAGTTGCTAATGATCTCAAACAGAGGAGAAGCCCTTCGGTGTCTTAAAAGTGCTGCCAAACACCTTTCTGCCTCTTTGGAGGACAGAATATCTTTGAATATCAGGCCCCTCATTCACTTTAAAAAGGGGGGGGGAAAATTGTGGGTTTTTTTTTTGTTTTTTTTTGTTTGTTTTTTTTTTTTCATTTCTAAGCTGAATCCTATCCATTGCATTTTTTTGACCCATTCCACAGCACAAGCCAGCAGCTGAGGGCCCAGTTTACCTGAGCCTTCCCCAGAGCATGACCAGGCGGTTTAACCACAGCCTCCCAGGTCTGATGCTGCAGGAAAAAGCCAAGGAAAAACCAGGGAGCATCCCCAACAACAGAAAAAAAACCATCCCTCAAATGAAGGGTGTGCTGGTATTTGAAGGGAGCTGTGTTGATCCTGAAGCAGGGCTGTAATTATCCTCCTGTTAATTGGCATGGGCATAAATAGGATGAATGATCATGATGCTAAATCTCTTTTGATGTGATCGTCAAAGCCTTCTCTTCCTAGCTGCTCTATCTCCTGCCTGAGAAGCCAAAATACCCCTCGTCATAGCAAGACTCAGTGAGCAACAGGTATCAATTCCCCTTGTGGCCACCTTCAGTAAGTTATTATCTCTTAAAATTCATCTTACTAATTTAAACAACATGATGGTCTGCGAGAGACTCGTACTGAATTCCCTCCTTTCCCTGCCAAAGGAGATGTTATCTGAACAGCTGTGCCCTTCCTCTCCCAGCTGATTTCCCATAGTGTCTCCAGTGATGTTTAAACCGTCTTAATTATTGTCTTTGGCAATTGTACAAGGAAAATAATTATTACTGCATTTATCTTTATTGCTTAAATGCTGCTGGGGAGAGGCGAGATGCCTTTTCTTTATTCTTTGGCAATAATTAAAATTAACACACAGTTTCCTATTAATTTAGATTTTTGCATTTCTTTTAAAGGTCTCATCTTGCCTGCCTCATACAGCAGCTGGAAGGGAATGCACAGCAACAAAAATATGGTGACAATTCCCTTTTTCCTGATTGAAAACAGAGTTGGAAAAGAAACAGATCACATCCAGTAACTGCAAGAACAAATTTAACTAATTAAGCTGCTTTTATTAATGGAATCATTAACAGCAGATAACTATGTGCATTCAACCGTACCCGCTTGCACCCTTCGAGGTGGGATCTGGAGGATCCAGACAGGATGGGAGGAAGCAGGTGTCCAGAAATCTGGGAGGGTTGCCCATTTGCCTGGCTGCCAGCCTATTCCTAGAGCCCATTTAATGTTATCAAATTAACATTTTCCTGTGGAAGACATTTGCCACTGAATATTTCTGCCAAGCTTGAGGGCTGCACATTATGTGAGCTTCAATCCTCACAGTCTTCATTCACTATCTGATGCCCCTTCCCTCCTTGTGTAAGTTAACAGGCATTTCTGACCTTCCCGTTGCCAAGTGTGTTTTATGGAGTCATTAGGAAGCGATGCTCTCGGCAAAGATAATTACCGTGTGCAGTAGTGCAATGATGTAAATGCAAGAGCAACATCACAGCTCCAGCAGTAGCCTCTCAAGAGAATTGTGTGTGTAGTGTCAGAAATATATTTTAATTGATAAGAAATACTGAATTTATTGCCTTCCTGAGGGCAGCACACAAGCCACATGCTTAGGGTTTCTTATAAACATTTTTAAAGGTGATTCACGAAGGTCCCTTGCTTCATTGAGACATGAGGAAAACCAAAACCATCAAAACCAAAAAGACTGGGCTCAAGCTCGTCGCTTGGCCCAGGAAGGAATGTGGGCTGAGCAGACAATCCCACTGCTTCTGTTGGGGCTGCTTCTGTCAGGGCAGAGCGGGCATGGTCAGCAGCACCCATGTGTCTCTGAAGGCATCAGTGCACTTTGCTTGCAAAGAAGAGCAGTGTGCTGTAGCTCAAAATATTATCTTTATTCTCTAGAATATTCTCCAATCTTAAAAGGCATTGCCTTCCAGATTTATCTGGGCAATGGTGATTTTTCATGTTCCTTACTTTTGAGATACTTGAAAAGGCTGCTTCCTTGTTATAGTACAGAGACATTTCATATCTATTTGGGCATGTTGCTGCAGTTCTGGGCAATTTTCTGCATATCTCTTGGTGCTATTTGCATCATGCTGAAAACAGGCAAAGGCACCGGCTAACCTGTCAGGTCACATTGTGCTTTGTATCCAGAGTCAACAGCAGAGACCAAACCCTACCCAGGCCCCTGAAGAGCAGAGGGCTGAGATATCAGGCACTCTTCAATACCTCCCATATGTCTCAGTCCATCATTACCACCAGAACCAAAAAGAGAAGACAAATATCTCCAGACAGAAGCAGGGAAAAATCTACCTTGTCCAACATGTCCTGTTGGTACTTCCCAAGTTGGAGAGACTGGGCAGGGTTTTTTTCTCCTCTCATTCGAAAGCTCATCACAACATGCTGCACTTTTTGTTCCTGCTTTTTTCCCTTTTGTCATTAGAAAATTATTTTAGAGGGTGTCATGGTTTAACCCCAGCTGGCAACTAAACACCACACAGCTGCTCACTCACTCTCCCTCCAGTGGAATGGAGGAGAGAATCGGAAGAGTAAAAGTGAGAAAACTCGTGGGTTGAGATAGAGACAGTTCAGCAAAAGCCACGTGTGAAAGCAAAGCAGAACAAGGAATTCATTCACCACTTCCCATCAGTAGGCAGCTGCTCAGCAGGATTTTTTTAATTTGCCACTTGTATATCTGTATATCAGCCCACAAGAAAATTAAAATCACAAGCTTCTAAACAAGGTCAACTGGAAAACTAACTGGAAATCCCATTTGCACTTTCTCTGTTACAAATCCTTATCATTCAGGGGCTTGGCAATACTGCATGGAAACCTCTTATATAAGTCCTTGATTATATCATGCCGTTGTTTTACTGACGCGAGGGCACATCCTACCAGTAAGACATCCTCTGATCTATTCCCTACAAAAGCAAAATCAAATGGTACCGCACTTCCTCTTGCCGAATGAGCTTGCCTTTATCAAAATATCACTGACAGCCATAACAAATCCTCCTGTTACTTGATCAGTATCATCAAAGAGTGATATGTGATGGGCAGAATATGAACCAATTAAGTTGAGATAGTTGCTGCAAAGAAAAAGGATCTCAGGAGAGTATGGCACACTCCATTACCTGTGCCAGCAAGAGAGGGTGGGAAGGACTGGGATGCCCATCTGGGGACCAAGGACTGGGTAGTGGCTGAGCCTCCCATGGACAGCCCAGCAAAACTCCACATCAGGGCATGAATAGCTCCAGGAGGCAGAAAGGGGATGTCACCCCATCCCACCACCCCATTCCAGCTGCTACTGGGGCCACGCTCTCTCCTGTCTGGCAAAACAGTGCGAGAAGGGGAAGGAGGCAGATGTTCCTGGACAGGTAACACCCCTCTCGCTGAAGATTTCTGCCATGCCTGGCTTTCCCCCCACTGAGGTTTGTTGTGCTGTGTTTTGGTTTTTTTCTTCAGTTGTGTCTTATGCTCACATAAATCAGTAACTAGAATGTATTTTGACATAGATTTAGAGCATTTGGAGCCTATTTCGACAGGAATTTAATGTGTCAAGAGTGACGACTCCTTTTTTTTTTGCTCTGCTTTGTTTAACAGAAATTCCATGAATGCAGTAAGTAGAGGACTTCCACATCACTAGGATTCTTGGCTGAGACAGATTTAAGTGCCTTCAATCCAGCGGGGTACGTGCTTTGGCTGCATACAAGGGAGATTGGAAGGGACAGGAAGGGAGGGAGGCTTGAAGCACAGCTGCTGCTTGTTCCTGTTCCCAGCCACCACGGGCGCCATCCGCTCTGCAGGCACCCAAAGACCCATACTCACAGACCAGAGTGACTGATGTTCAAAATACCTTTCCCAGATGGCAGACCAAATGTGACAGAAACACAAGAGGGTGGGGGGCAGTCACCCCCATTTCCAGCAGCAGAGTGAGTTTTGGGGAGCACGAAAACAGAAGGAAAGTTTTCTGTGCATACAGATGACTAAAAGGGAATAACAAAGACTTTGTGAATGCTTTTTGCAAATAAAGACTATGGTGTAAAGAAATAACTGATCTGTAGGATCCATAGAGCACAGCATGGTCCCTGCTACCAACAAACTTCTCAACTTTTCAGGGCCATAGGGAGCAAAATCTGGAAATCATGGATAAAATGTAAACTGTGCCTATGCACTTCAGCGTTAAGATAAATTGTTTCCAACACATGAACAATGAACATTAATGCTGCTTTAAAGAAATGTAATGAAATTTCAAGAGAGGATGAGAGAATGCAGTATTTGCAAGGTCTGTGCCTGGTAAACCACGCATAATGGGAAGAAAGAAGAGATAGAACAAATGTGATGCAGACACTTACATCCCAAGAGATTTGAAAAGTGTCTGTGCCAAGTCACTTGGAAAATCTCATAAAATTAAATAATTCAATGGAGAAAAACGTTCTTTTTACAAAACAAAGAGGTAGGGGGAGGGAACAAGGCTTACAGACAAGACAGAAATGCGGATTAAGTATTGGAATAGATTTAAATAAGGGCTACTGTCAGACCATGCAGGACATCGCGTAAAAGGGTAAAGTAATTTGGCAATTAATAAACCCCCTTACATTCCAGATTTTCTTCAGACATCAGAGGAGCTGGGAGCAGTTAGGCTTAGGTTCTGGGTGATGTCCAATTTGACACTGTTAGTGCAGTCGCATTCAATATCTGAACTCCCCCAGCTCAGATTCACTGACAGTGCTGCCCTGCCCATCTAGCCGTGCTCCGCGGTCTCACACAGCTAGTAAGGAGCTGGCAGCACCCGATGAGAGACTCTTGCGATGAGCAAGGTGAATAGTGCAGTTTATTGAAAGCAACAGAAGTACAGGTTCTTGTGGGTTGCTGGTGATAAATATACTGTCTGCAAGGCGTGTGCAGACATACAAAACATGTTAAAAGAAGCAGCTCTAGAGAGATTTCTAAGTTTACCCGGGAAAGTACTCAGAGAGTCCAGATCTCACTCAAAGGCATCCCTAGGGGATTATGGCAGGTGCAGCCCCCCTCAGCAGACAAAATGCAAAGCAAAAAGGGTGTGCTGGAGAAGTTTGGTGCCTCAGCCAGAGCAGTTTGATGCCTTGGCCATTAAGCTGCACCTCACAGTGCTTTGGGGTCTGCACTTGTCTGTATTTTGTCTGGGCTTGTCCCCTCAACCAATCAGAATGACCACTGTGCACCCTTGACAAGGATATAACTGGGGTCCTGCCTAAGAGCCAGAGGAGTCGGTTTTTCACAGAGCAGGTCTGGCAGTCAGACCCTCCCTTTGGACACACCATCCAAGGAGACTTCCATGGATTGAGTAAGTCTCCATGGATTGAGTGAGCCTCACCCCCCCTTTAGGTGAGTGATATCTTGGGCACTCTGGTGTGGGAGGTTTCCCCTTGATGAGTGTGTGTGTGCCCATTTTGGTTCATCTTTCCTTAAGGTTTAGGAATGAGTTGTGTAGTAGTTAATTCCCAACAGATATCCAAACTTGTATTTGATCAGAAGGAATGCTGGGCAATTTTGGTTGCAATAAACCCCATTTTGGATAGTGGCTGCTGTTTGGTTTGTGGGTGCCTCCATGACAGCGGGGGGAAGAGAAGTTCAGCCTGTCAACTGATTCCAGGAGTCAGAGATAATCAATGATAGTAGCCACCTCGACTTGTCCATGATGATGTCTTTCCTGATGTCCACCCTTTCTTAAACCATTTTTAAAATATTTTTCACCTTCAGGGTGGAGCTTGAGTGACTCTAGTCACAAATACCTTTATTATGATTTGTGTAAAATTCTCCCACTTTGCTTTTAAAGGTGTAGATAAAGAAAATTCAGGGTGCAAGCTCAGTGAAGGGTGGTCGCACTTTGGAGGCGGGTAGCCTTTGGGATAGAGGTGTGTTTTGGTATTGACATTATAATGACATTATAACGAGCAAAGTTCATAGAAAGGACAGCGCTTTGACAAAAAATGACAGACTGTTGGCCCAGGGTGGCAAACCAGCAGCTTGTCAGTCCTGTGGTACAATTGAGTTCCCACCTCTGCCATGATTCACAAAACTTGGCCATGGAGTCTTCACTCCACTCCACCCACCGTGCTGTTTGCAGGCAGTGTTGTCCAGGGAACCACTGTGGAATGGATTCCTTGCATACCAGTTGCACTCCACTCTGGGAGCTTCTTTGATACTGTATCTTTCCATAATGTGTGAACAATGCTGTACCTTTAATATGATTTTAATCTCTAACTCACCTCCAGTCATTATTCCACACTGAGTTTTGTTTAAACAAAGAACAGATGAATGTTGCAGTGCAGATTTATCTGACAAATACAGCTATAAAACACAGCACATCCCTGCAAAGGGAGAGCAGAAAAACCTACCTCAGGGATGGAGAGATTTGTTTTGCAGCGATCTGGGTCAGGGCCAGCCATAATCAGTGGAAATCTGCCCCCTGGTTTAGGTAGCTTTTCTGTCCCATTGCAGATCCTCACAGAAGCCTTCGGATCAAATCTCCTGAAAGAGAAGATTACATGAAATCACTCTGCAAACTGATGTGGAAAACTGCAATCACAGGGAAATCACTTGGGCTGAATCCAAACTTCCACAGAACCAGCAGGAAAACTGCTCCCGACTTTGGTAGGATGATTCGTGACTTATGAGAACCAGGTAACTAATGCTTTCCTGGGCTGGGACTTCAGCCATTAGTGAACAGGGTAGTAGTATAAGGACATTTGCTGAAAAAGGCAAAGCAGACAAGTGAGGAAGGGGTTTTATGGGACCAGAAGTGGGTGAATACAGCAGGACAACAGTAGTGAGACATAATGGAAGATGATAATGGGTGGGACTTGTGAAAAAGGCTCATAAGGCCACAAAGCTTCCTCATCCATGTCCACATCTCTCTTGTACTGGGGAGACCAGAAGTAGACACAGTACTCCAGGTGTGGCCTCCCCAGTGCTGAGTAGAGAAGGAGGATCACCTCCCTCAGTGTTCTGGTAGTGTTCTGTACAGCTCTGAGATAGCATCAAAGAGAAGCTCAATACTGTCTTCCCTTGTACTCCTTTTGGAGAACATGGCATTTCCTATGGGTATGACAACTGCCTGACCATAAACAGAACTGAAAGAACTGTGAAAACCAACCGGGTTGTAAAAATTTGAAATAACCTAGGCTTCACAGGTAGAAAAGCAGACAAGGAAATCTTTGTGATATTATTTTCTTGATTATGCTTCATATTTCACTTTTATTTCCTAGAAGGAAAGATACCAACAAACCAAATTGACCTATGTCAGGAGAAGGTCCAGTCCTCACTAACATAACAAGAGAGGGCCAAGCCAGAACAAGCACTTTTCAGTGTAATCACTTTGCCTCAGCAATTTCGTTTTATCATAGCTGATACAAGTGAAGGTGAGTGAAAGGGACCTGAGAGGAAAACATGGAAACAGCATGGCAGATGAAAGGCTTCAGCTTTCTCAAAGACAGATCGAGTATGTCATCTTTATCTGACGCTAATGGGGACCCTTTTCATTATCACAGCCAAATTATGCCCTTGGCTACCCGCCCATAAATCTTTCTGACATTTTCCACTGGGAGCCAGAGACAGATAATCTGAGGGTAGAACCTAATAGGGAACTGGTAGAAGGACGTAAGGAGTCTTCAATGGCACACACCCTGAGAATTCATCCCCTGCCCTGACCCAGGCACAACTGCAATGACACCAGCTCATCCCTTTCCCCAAATCTGAGGTGAAGGGACAGTATGAGTTGGTTTGCTAGTTTTTAGAGAAATGGGCTTCAGCTTGGATTTAATTTTTGTTATTTGACTGACAAATTCTGGAAGTGGGCTGGGGAGAGGTTGCTCACTTAACTACCATTACTTACACCAGGATTTCAATGGAGTATGAAAGGCTTACACTTTTGAATAGCTGCTGTTATTCCTTACAGCTACTTTCAAATACAGCATTTGAATGATATAGTTATGAAGGGACAGTGATCCTGACTGGGAGGCCGCTGTACTTTGAAGAGCTGGTGGTCCACACACCAGCTAACCCAGGCAAGTGCCTATATAAGCTTCCTATACAAGCTGAAATCAAATCTCTCTTAAAAAAGAGAGTATATCTGAAACAAACAGCATCACACAGTGGAAAAGGCTCACCAACTTGAGCAAAAAAATATGTATGCATGGACCAAAAAAGAAATTTTAAAGGAAAGTTATTTTGAGCACAAGATGAGCTTTAGCTTTATTTTAGCATTTCTTTCTCTTGTAAAGATGCAAATGAGCCTACAACCCATAAATTCCACAGCACAGCTAAAATGTTGCAACATGCAGAGAGGCATTTTATAAATACATGAAATCCAATAGGGAAATGGTAGCATAATTAAATAAGGACACTCTACTGTGCTAGTGGACTGGCCATACATCTATCCCATTTGGTTTATGAGTGTCCACACCGTTATTCACAGGATTGCTTTAAAAATACTATGTCTAAATTTGAAACCTGCTAAAAGGAAGCACAAATAACAGTTTGGGGAAGAAGGAGACTCCTTTGCCTGTCTACCTTTACCTGTTCCTGTGCCTCAAAGATGGATCTGTGTAGGTACAAGCATGACTACTGGCAGCGAAAGGATAAGCATCACTCTGGCAAGATAGGTAGCACTGTTACAAGAGACAACGTGCCATTGCTATTATTTATTCATCTCTAATCACTCCTCTAGCCTCAATTTTGTGTAAAATGGATGATTTCACACATTGGCTTATATATTACTACAGGAATTGGGGGACAAATAATTTCATTGCTTGCATTACCTTGCCGTTGTACGGGGCAGGCTGGAGGGCAGATCCAAATCAGGATATTATTATGTATATGTGACTGTAGTTCACAGGAAGTCCGAAGAAGACACTTAGAGGCTTGAAAAGATGTCTTCTGTCAAAGACACAGACAGCTGTTGTAAAGCCAACATCACTAAACCCTTGGAAGGAAAACTCATATGCTGTACGGCCACTAGGGACATCTAAGGAGCTCCAGGAGTGTAGCAGGGATGGGAGATAAAGGGGAAAGAGCGCAAACATTTCACAAGAAAATGAGACTCTCGCTGCTATCCTGACTGACAGATCCTGCCAGTCGTCTTTAGCAATTTTTTAATCCTTGTTCCATCCCATTACAAGTCTCAAAGGAATTAAGTTGCTGTATGTTTTGTGAGTGTCAGCTCCTTCACAAAGGCAGGGTGACTTCAGCCATCCCCTCTTCCACATGGCAGCAGCTGTCTGACCCCAAAGCAGCAGTATAGGTTGGGAAATCACCACCCACATCACTCTGTGTCATTTACAGTATGTGCTGCCTGCTCCTCCATTTTTAGGTCAAAAGAGATGGTTAAGAAGTAGGGGGCAAGAAAAAACATTGCATTGCAGTAGAAGCAGGAGCTGGGAAGAAGCTGAAAATACTGTGACAGATCTATAAGTGAAGGAAGGGCAGCAGAGGTTCTGTGGACTGGGAAGGAGGCTTGTCCGAGGTTGGGGGTCTGGGATACTGCAGTGCAGATAGTGTTGGCAGGAGGAGACAACAATGACATGATACTGAGATGTTTACAGTGGCAGTACAGGGAACACTAGGGAAAATCGGGTCTCATAAGTATATTTTTTTTTTTTAAATTAGTTCAAACCCACTTCCTATTATATTAAATACAGAATGTTAATGAGGTAATACCTGTTGCCATTCACCCAGGCTTATTATGCACAGTTTTCTTTTGAGGGTGATTTGTGTCATCTAATTATTTGTATCACATGATTAGATTGGGGCTTATGGGAGTTATGAGTAAAACAATGTCTTATTTAACATTAGAGCTGACCTTTTATCTGTATTTCAGGCACTTTATTACAGTTTGTAATTGATACAAAATTGAAGGTGCCCTTGGTAAAGAAAACAGTCCAGACCCTGTCTCCAGAACAGACATTTTGTTCCTGGTCCCTTCCATGTTCCTAATTCAATCTTTTACTTTTAAAATATTTTATATCTGATTATGTACTAATGCTACCAACTTTCGGCCACAAATCTAAATCACCAGCACTGCAAGGATGACTGGCAAATGTATTCTCTAATGAGTCTCATGCTTTTCCTTCCCAAACTCATTTATCAATTGGCGACAAAGGGAAAAAACAACAACAACAAACAAACAAAAACCCAAAAATCAAATCATACTGTGTCACTGAGCACTGTCTTTTATGGAGACAACAACTACTCTTATATTCAGAGCAAGCTTTAATAATATATATATTTATACAGAAACAGATAGCTGTTGATTTTGGTTTTAATGAAAGGCATTAATTTTAAACTTTCCTTATTTGTATTATTAAAAATCATCTTGGCTGAGCCCCAAATGCAGGTTTTTTGCTGCTCTGAAAATCAGTTGTTCAAAGTGTCCTGTTCCAGTTCAGGGTCAAACCCACTGTACGTCATTGTGCAACAGATAAAGTTATAGATAGCACATGAAGCATTGCAGGTCAAATTATTTGTCCTAACCTCAGTTACATACAATTAAAGTGTTTGGTGTCCCAGTTCTTCTGATGTACATTTCAAATATATCTATTTCAAACTTAACTAAGGGTGTAATAATCTTTTAGTGTAAGTGGTTCAGATGCATCTTTGTACTGCCTAAGAACAGACTCATTTCCACCCCTCATCCCACCCCCCTGTTGCAGTTCATCCTGTGAGGGCTCTCGGTTTTCAGTTTCAGGGATCCTTCCTCCATTCCCCAGCACTGGCCAAACTGTGCTTTTCCCCCTTATGCCTTTCCTCTCTCAATGGCCCATTTTAATACACTTTTTTGAAATACAATAATGTCATATTGTTTTTTTGAACACAGCAAGGTTTGCTTCTTCTGTGTTCATGTACTATTTTTATGCTGCTCAGTTTAAAAACGAGTAGTAATTAGACTGGCAGAGCTGTAATTTTGTGTCATCTTGCCAGAAGTGAATTGTTCATGGACAACTGTTCATGATCTGAAAGCAGCAGTTCACAGTATGCCATGTAGTGGGTGCTTAAAACACTTACCAGGTGCTTAGTCCAAGCCATGTTTAAACCAAGCAAACCTGTGCCAAACTTTAGAATATGGAATCAAGAGTCTGTCTTCATTTTGACAGTCCTTTGGCTTTCTGGTTTCTCTGCTGACTGCAGTTTGTACACAGATGTTCTGGGGGGAAAAAAAGAAAACACAGCGAAAAGGTGCACAGGCAACAATAGTTCTCTGTCTCTTCTGACACAAGAATCAGGTGGCAGCAGATGAAAATAGCAGGTGGTAAATAAAAGATTCAGAACAAATAAAAGCCCTTTTAAAATTTTGTTGAAGCTGTCTGACATAATCACAAGTTTTGGGAGAAGACTGACAGAGAGATGACTGCATAGAAATAAAAAATAAAAAAAAAAGAAAGACACAGCATGCATTTAAAAGACAACAGCAGTTTCCTTGGCCCAGGCTGCGTATGCCTGTCTGGCAGAGAGAATTTATGCATGGTCATGGTCCCCTGCAGATGCCAAAGGCATTTAGCCCAGTGAGGAGGATGAGCCCCAGCCAAGACCTTCACTGCATCTGCCCACAGGCTCTGCTGGCGGCTAAGACCTGGCAAGGGTGATGCCCCTGAGACTGTACAGTGCTTGCAGAGAGAGTGCTCAGAGATGAGCTGAGGCACAGAGCCCCAGTGTGAAAGCACCCAAGTGCAGGTGGAAAACCAGATGCCCTTGCTGTGCCACCTGGAGTCAATGTGACTGATGCGCTGGCGCTCAAGTGCTTTGTGTCATGCCCACCGTCTTTGAACAAAAGGCTGGATGATGGGAAGAGGGTCACACTTTGTGAGGGAAAAGAAATGAGGGTGTCTGTGTATTTTTGTCATCTCAAGTTGCTAATAAGCAGGTGAGCACTGATTGTGTCTCACCATAGTGTAGCAGGGTGCACTCCTCAAAAAAATCAAAGCGGTCTTGACAGTACCCTTCCCAGCTCTACACACCGATGAGGGCACTAATTACTGACAGGATATGAACCAGTTGACATAGAGAGAGCCTTCGTCTTGTAGTCAGGCTCTTCCCACCACTGCCTGCAAATAAACCATCAAGAATCAGGCAGTCCTGTGCTGTACAGCTTTTCTGAAAGTCCATGCTCAGTTTGTTCAACTTTTCCTGGAATTACAGCACTAAATCTGAGATGGTTTAGGACAAATTCTCACAGATGGCTGGGTTTCTTGGTTGCTCTGTGGACGAGGATGGATATTAAAAGATGCTGGAAATCTTTTGATGCTTGTTGGAAATGGCACTTTTGGGGAGCTTCAATTACAGTTTCAACAGAAAGCTGAAGTCCTTTGCAAACAGATCTTCTACAGCAGTTTGTTGTGGTACCATAAATAACAATGAAACTGCAAATATCAAAAGGACAGTGAAAAATAATAGCAGCTAGCAGCTCAAGTATTGCCACTCTAATACTTGCAAATTCTAAATAAATAAAACAATGATTCTAATTCTGGATAATCACTGTATTAGTGATGCCCAATTAGTCTAATAAATTGCCAGCAAAACAACCAAAATCATCTGTACAATGATGCATTTGTCTCTTCCTCCCAGACATTTCACTTGCACAGATTTATTAAATCAAGACATAAAGTATGCATAATAGTGCTTCTTGGAAATCAACTTCTAATTTTCATAGAAAATCAAACAAAGGAATATTTTTATATGCAGCGCAGGGATAAGAAAGGCCTACAGAATTGTACAGGATTGCATATGTTCTATAATATGAAATTAAAAGAGAAACAGGATGGATTGAGTGAGCTGAATGGACAAGTGAGTCTGTGAATTAGGCTCAAGGTGGGGCTCACAGGACTGTAAGGCCAGCTGAACTATCAGTATTATGTCACATGATTGATTTCTGTGCATATGGGCATGGGAGGGGGGGAAGCATTTATGAACCTAGAAAGCTCAAAATAACACAAGCAAGTTAAAGAGCGCTGTTAAGGTTGGGAAGCCAAGCAAAGAGAATTTAAGAACCAGCAAGAAGGGGGTCAGCAGAATTTTTCCTATTTATAATAGGTCCTATAGCAGTCCTTCATGATGTGTTCATACATCAGTTTCCCACAGAGCCCTTATCAGACAATTTTTGGACTGAACTGGGGTCACACAGACACATGCAGTGTCACCTGTTGGCACTGTCCTTGCTCGGTTAGAGAATCAGGATGAAGGACACCAATATGGCCAACATAGTGACCAAGAATGAGGAAAAGGCTGAGATACTGAATGCTACCTTTGCCTCAGTCTTTAATAGTAAGACCAGTTGCCCTCTGAGTGCCTAGCCCCCTGAGTTAGAAGACAGGGATAGGGAGCAGAATGAAACCCCCATAATCCAAGAAGAAATAGTCAGTGACCTCCTGCAGTGCTTAGACACATAGAAGTCTATGGGACTAGATGGGATCCAACCCAAGGGTACTAAGGGAGCTGGCAGAAATGCTCATCAAGCCACTTTCTATCATTTATCATCAGTCCTGGCTAACTGGGGAGGTTCTAGTTGATGGGAGGTTAGCAAATGTGGTGCCCATCTAAAAGAAGGGCTGGAAGAAGGATCTAGGGAACTACAGGCCTGTCTGTCTAACACTGGTGCCTGGGAAGGTAATGGAGCACATCATCTTGAGCGCCATCACCAGGCACATACAGGATAACCAGGGGATCAGGCCCAGTCAGCATTGGTTTATTTCATAAACAGGTCCTGCTTGACTAACCTGATCTTCTTCTATGAAAGGTGGCTTGCTCAGTGGATGAGCGAAGGGCTGTGGATGTTGCATACCTTGACTTTAGTAAAGAATTTGACACCATTTCCCACAGCATTCTTATGGCTGCTCATGGCTTGGAGGGACTTATGCTTTACTGAGTAAAAAACTGTCTGGATGGCTGGGCCCAAAGAGTGGTGGGGAGTTAAATCCAGTTGGAAGCCAGTCACAAGTGGTGTTCCCCAGGGCTCAGTATTTGGGGCCTGTTGTGTTTAATATCTTTACCAACAATCTGGATGAGGGGATTAAGTGCACCCTCAGTAAGTTTGCAGATGACACCAAGTTAGGTGGGAGTGTTGATCTGCTTGGAAGTAAGACCTGCTCTACAGAGGGATCTGGACAGGCTGGATTGATGCACTGAGGCCAATGGTATGAAGTTCCATAAGGCCAGTGCCAGGTCCTGCACTTGGGTCACAACAACCCCCGGCAACGCTACAGGCTTGGGGAAGAGTGGCTGGAAAGATGCCCAGTGAAAAAGGACCCGGGCGTATTGGTCAACACCCAGCTGAACATGAGCCAGTCAAGTGGCCAAGAAGGCCAATGGCATCCTGGCCTGTATGAAAAATAGTATGGCCAGCAGGACTAGGGAAGGGATCGTGCCCCTGTACTTGGCACTGATGAGGCTGCGCCTCGAATACTGTGTTTGGTTTTGGCCCACTCACTACAAGAAGGACATTGAGGTGCTGAAGTGAATCCAAAGAAGGGCAAGAAAGCTGGTGAAGGGTCTAGAGCATAAGTCTTACAAGGAGCAACTGAGGGAACCAGGGATGTTTAGTCTGAAGAAAAAGAAGCTGAAAGAAGATCCTATTGCTCTCTACAACTACCTGAAAGGAGATTGTAGAGAGGTGGGGGTCAGTCTCTTCTCTCAAGTAACAAGTGATAGGACAAGAGTAAGTGGCCCCCAAGTTGTGACAGGGGAGGTTTAGATTGGATGTTAGGAAACATTTATTCACAGAAGGGGTTGTAAAGCACTGGAATAGGCAGCCCAGGGAAGTGGTGAAGTCACCATCCCTGAAGGCATTTAAAAGACAAATAGATATGTTGCTGATACACATGGTTTAGTGGTGACCTGTCAGTGCTAAGTTAATGTTTGGACTTGATGATATTGAAGGTCTCTTCCAACCAAAACAGTTCTATGATTCTATGGTCAGAGCATTCTGGATGCTGAGCAAAGATATGCCCTTATCCCATCCCTCCTGGTGTCCCCCAGAAATACCAGCTGAGGTATACTACTTTCTCGGCAACTGTCACCAGCTATGTGCTCCTCAGTTTGTGTTATCTGGGGTCTGATTTACAGAAGTATCAAGTACTTTGAAAGATAAGCTAAATCAGTCAGAGGTGCACCAGGCAAACCAAGAGCAATTCTGCTGTTGCTTTCAGCAGAGCCAAATTCAGATCAACTCTTGCATTCCCTTCCAGACCTGCATTTGAGCAGGAAGCACAGCAGAAAAAACAGAACAAAGAAAAGATGGCCATGTAAAAATACAGCATGTGCAATCCACTACCTTCATTCAGAGCCTTCCTATCTAGCTGGGAGAAGGAAACATTTGAGGATGCCTCAGTACAGAGCTGTGATCAAGAAGTCAAGGTAATGGGATTCACCTGCCTTAGGAGTTTAAAAGACCAATATCTGAGTTCAGGATAGTCTCTGTATACTCCCTTAGTAAAAAAGGGAAACAGGTAAGCTTCAATACTCTAAACCAAGTATCTAAGACCCCTTCAGAGCATGTTATCTGGCCTGTTTCTATCTGTTGACTGTGGTGGGACACTAAGGTTATTTTTACTTTGGCACAACAGAAGAGCAAAGCAGCTGGTGCTGAGGTCTCAACATCCACTCTATATGCAGTTTGGGGTTTTGCTTTGGACTAACTTTAGTCTGGCTCCCCTAGACCCAGTTATCCTACCTAGAGTAGCTATTCCAACACACAGACATTTCAAAGTTGCCTGAAGGATTTTTTCAGACCATTATGCCTTTCTAGAGATTTGGTGCACACCTGGAACAGAGCTTTTGGTTAAGTTTCCTCCAACAGGAAGTCAGCTTAGTGGAAAAATGGCTTCAAGAACCAAGTCATAAACAGACACAAAGATGAGATGTGCTTTAGAGTTGCACCACCATGCTAACCCTAAATACTGCTGTATATTCATCAGAACAACTAGTTCAGACTTAAATATTTAATTTTTAGATTACTGTGCTTGGTGAATCCCAGGGTTAATGACACAGATCATAAAACCCAATCACATTATTTTAACAAAGTCAAACAAAACTATTTACATAGCTGCAATGATCACAAATCCTTATGAATCATTGTTTGTTCAACAGATCATAAAGTGTACAGGGAACACAGTGAAAACAAAGCAATAGTATTTTTCATTACAAATTAATTAGCTACAGGGGATTGCTACTCAAGTTACAGATTATCATCATAAAGTAACTTTTCCTACTGCTGTCAAAAGCAAACTCCTAATTCAAAGAGGTTATTAATAACAGCAGCTTAAGCGGGATTGGAAGGAAAAGCTCTTGGCTGAATGCTGAGCACATTCAAATACAGAATTAATTTCTCTCTTGTTTTCTTAGACGTAATGGAAAGGTGCACAAATTGGTCTCAGCTGTGACAGTAGAGGCTATTTCTTTATATTCACTGCAACTTCTCTGCAGAAATTCTGGCTCTGATTGGAAAAGGCCCCTTCATTATTTTCAGCAGGGCCTAGTTTTTCTCCTCAGCTTTCCATTCTAGGAATTAATGTCTTTGAAAAAAAGATTCTCTTAAACATTGCAGGATCAGTATCCTTCAACCACTAAAAACTACAGGTTCCCTGCTCAAGCTTTTAAAAATACCTGTTAGTAAAGAATATTTACCATCTTATGTGGTTGCTCGTGTTTATAAGAACATCAGTGTGAACATGCAGAGCTTAATTCTCACCAGAGTTAAGAAAAGTACTTTTCTTCTCAGATGCTTGCCCTGGTCACTTTTGTTATGTGTTCCTGGACTGAAGCTTGTATGGAGTATAAATAATATATTGTAAAGCAAGAGTAAGAGAAAGAGACACATATTTATGCGTGAGAGGAAAGGAAATCCAAGAGGTGGACTATGCAAAGTCTATGAGTGGCACTACAGGAGGTAGCTAAGGCTACAGGGGAAACAGAAGTGTTCTGGCCAAGCTGAGAAAGGCAGTGGTTGAGCGTTCAGTGACTTACTACCATCTCTTTTGCTTTGAAAATTGAGGCTCAAGCAGGTGTCTTACATGGCCATCAGTTGCCATGTCATCTGAGCAGCTCACTATAATAGCTGATCCTGGCCATTGTGGCCTACTAGGCTCCAGAAGTTACCCTTGTGCTGTCTGTTCAAGGGCTGTCTACTCTAGGAATCTACTTCCCAATGAAGTGGTGCTCAGCTATCATACCTAGGTAGGCAATCAAAGGTGATTTGGGAGAACCAGGGTGACTCATGTTGTTCTAAGGAACCAGACTGATTTTACAGCCCCGACAGAAGTTCACACATTGAACAAGTCCCAGCTGTCACATTTTATCACCTATTTCTGCTCTCAAACAAAGGTATTATTCCAACTCAGTTGCAAAGTGTGGATGCAGAACCTGAAGTCTTGATTTAATCTCTGTGCCTTTAATGAGACTATCTAGTGTTTTCCTTTTGCATTTTGTTTTTCTGTTTTCCTTTAATTTTTTTGTCCTTGGCACTTCAAAATGTCTGTGAGCATTTTCCTAACAACAATCTCTAAGCAAACCCTGGGGATTACTCATGTCTTGCTTGCAAGCCACACAAGTAGTTCACATCTTCACTCCAAAACCCTGAGCTCCTGGAAGCCTCCTCAGTGCCTTTACTGGGACATATGACATGGCACACTGGTGCCGTCCACTCACTGTGAGTAGCACAGGTTCAGGTGCCTGAAGTATACTGACAATTCTTTTTTGTTCACTGCATTTTACATGAGCCATCAGTTTGTATAAAGTCTCTTTGAATGAGGGGGAGGAGGGAAATTTTGTAAATCCTGATTAATTCAGTGTTTTGGTTTAGAGTGTGATCAATAAACATCTTCAATGAGAAGTGGAGAAATGAAATATAGCACAGAGGGAAGAAGTAGTAGTCTGGTGGTAATACAGAGAAGACCAGAAAATCCTCAAGATGCCTTTGCCCCAAAAGCCAGTGCCTTCTATATCAACTGTTCCTATATTCCCTAAATCTAAGGGAATTAAATCTAAAAAAAGGTATTACCTCTCCCTCCAAATCTTGTTGCTGTTATTTGGAATAGTCCTAGTCCTTGTTAAAATATTTCTTGAAATCTTTGAAAATCATGTTAAAAGAAGAATCCTGAATACAAAGACTTCTTCTCTGCCATAAAAGAGTTTTCAGGAATATTTTATTTTAATTTAATATGGATGTATTCTGCCATCTCCAAAACTTCTCACAAGTTGGGGTTTTTTTTCAGAGCATAAAACAACCCAGACCAAAGTTGCCAGCTTTGAGCTGTGAGCAAATAAATCTGCCCAATTTCCCTCCTGTTGCCTCTGTGGGGACTGCTTCCTTTCACCACACCAACACAAGGACACTGCTGACCCAGAACAACCACCTAAAGGAGGAAGAATGCACAGTTAGTTTAATGAGATGGTCCCTCAGGATAAGACATGCTTTTAAAGGCAGGAGCTGGGCTATCCTGAATCCATACCACCACTTTCCTAGCCTGCATAACCCAAATATAGCCAGAAGAATTAAACTGCTGCTTGAAAAATCAACATCCATTTATATATTTCTTGCCACTCTGCAGTTGCTTAAGTCATCTTGAACATGCCTTACCCAGACCGTGAAAGTTTAGCTCATTAACTCCTAATACACATTTGAGGTATATCTTATATTTGAGGAATTATATATGTTTCTGAAAATCACATAGGATTTGATTTGAACTAACACTTTCAGCCAAGATAATGACTACAGGAAGGCACAGCAGTGTGGCTGGACAGAGGGAGGACAGCTTGGAGTAGACTGGGATGTGTAATGAAGTCACAAGAGACAAAGACGGAAGAGGGAAACCTGTAACTGGAAGTGCTCATTTACAGCAACAAACCCCCTTGTGAATGGGTAAGATAAAAGCAGCTCTGGGGAGGTTGTCAGCTTCTAGATGAGGATGGAGAAGAGTAGTTGGTGTGGTAAGAAAAGTACAGCAGGAAAGAAAGCACTGGGTGGGGAAAGGGCAAGTGGAAAGAAACAAGGAACACACAAAGCTCAAGGATGTATGTCCAACTCACTGAGGAGGTCAGGACCAAAAGGACAGTGTCGCATTACATGCCAGACAAAACTACCTAACTAAACACTTGCCAAACAAACAAGCATACCTAACTACAAGCTGGTGTAAAACTTGTGAGGAAAGTATTGCAATGTCATTGCACTAGTTATAGGTATTTGTTTATTCCAAAACAAGATGTAAATGTCCATATGCAACATTTCACCAAATTCAAGTCGAGGTCTGTGCCTGATTGGTAAATAACATCGTTTTTTAAAATGGATTTTCTTTAAAATTGGCTTACTTTTTAAATAGTTTTTTCTCTCTACATAAATCCCAGTTTCAGTTAGAGCTATTGACTTCCGGAGCAGCCAGCCAGAGAGTAGAGCTGCCTACAGTCAGCGCTGTGAAAACAGCAAATTTTGTGCTTGCTTCGGCAGCCTATATAATAAAATTGGAACGATACAGGGAAGATTAGCATGGTCCCTGCACCAGGATGACACACAAGTTCATGAAGCATTCCATATTTTTTACAGAGCACTGGAACAGGCTGCCCAGGGAGGTTGGGGAGTTACCTTCTCTAGAGACTTTCAAGACCCACCTGGATCTGTTCCTGTGTGGCCTGCCCTGGGTGTTCCTGCTCTGGCAGGGGGGGTTGGACTTGATGATCTCCAGATGTCCCTTCCAACCTCTACCATTCTATGATTCTATGAATCTGTCCCAGAATACACCTTACCTTTTAACCCACACTTGTTTGATTTCTTCTCTCACCAAAATAAAAATGTGGCACCGAAGAATGTTTCCAGTTTTTCAAAGACAGAGTAACAGAAAGTGAAGCAAAAGCCAGACATGCTTCACATAACCAGGACAGTAGTCCGTGCATTTTTTTTGTATGATAACTTAATGGTTAATGTCTTTACCCAGCACCCAAAGGAGTTTGGCTCAGCTCCCTGCACCTGCCATGCAGATCTCCTGTTGGAGGGTGAGTGTTGCAGCAATGCCCTCTGCACTCTGTGTCCTCGGTCTAAGTACCTTAAGTACTTTTCATTTGTCATCTCACACTTTCCCCTTGGTTCAGCTTCTGTTCAGCTGTCCCGTGAGAATTGGGACAGCACTGGTTGGACAGACTGAGTCTGTACCTGAAGGATTGCAAGTCCTCTTTCTGCATTATAATTCCATGAATAAAAGAAAGGAATGAACTCCCACCTCCAGCATCTTCAGGGAATTCAGTAATAACTACAAGCTTGACTGAAGTCCTGGATTTACTTCAAAAATGAAACTCACAGCATACATTATATTCAGGTCAAATATTAAGATGTCTTTTAACTGTAGTTTTGCTGAATAAACTATTTCCCAAGAATGGGGAGAGGGTCAGAGAAGGGACTCCTTTGCTGAGCTTTCAAACACTAACATGATGAAATGAAAACAGACTCTGGAGCTCTCTCACCACAGGTTTGCTGAATTTCACCAAAGTAAATTAGCCCACCACTGTGTCTAGCCCAAGTCAACTCAGGTTAAGTCAGAATATGTCCTGCCTGCACCACTCCACAGACACCACCAAGACTGGAGTCACCATCCCTCCCTCCCTCCCCAATCAAAGGCAGCATCTCCAGGGCAGGCTGCATCCCTGTCAGCTGCCTGAGCAGACATTCTTCTCCCAGGCATGGTTTGCTGAGGGTGAAGTTTGCAAACTGCAGCTGGATGGAAAAGTTTCAGCTCAGTGACACAAGGGATTTTTATACAATGCTTTGGTATCACAAACTAAAGGAATAATCTATCTATTTCAAGTACCTCAGTTGAGGTATAATTTGAACTTCTAGATGCACCCCTATTACACAGTACGTAAACGTCTGCTGAGATGCTGGCCCTGAGCTACCTGTGGGCAAAACACCTTTGTCCTTTCCCTGGTGCCACTCCAGAATGTCCTTAACATCAGGAAGAGCAACAGTGAAAGATGAATAGCTGTGGGGGCCAAATCTGTTGCCATTGCCCTTTGCTATTCACATGCAGATCATTATTTTGACAGTGGTCAGTAGATACACTGCTACCAATCTACAGGGCATGAAGAGCAAAGCCATGAGAAAAACAGAACAACCTAACATTAAAAAAAAAAAAAAAGAAAAGAAAAGAAAAACAATTAAAGTACACATGCGGCTTTACCTGCAAACAGATTTATGCAGTCGATTCCCAGAAGTGCCTCATATAAGCCTATAGATTGTTTTAACATTATCCCAGAGGTCAGAAGAACACAAAATCCATCTTCAATTCTTCATGCCACAGGCCAAGTCCTTAATTACATTAGCACCAACAAGTTAAGGTCTCCGTGCTCTTCACAAAAAATCCTATCTTGATGTGGCTCAGCATCTCATGGCCATCAGGACCAGAGTCTGTTTTCTGAGAATTTGTTTCTTTTGCAGAAATCACCACACTTGCTGGTGCAAAGCCTCAGGAACCAAGTCAAAAAAGCACAAAAGCATGTGAAATGTTCTTTATGCATCAGGATTTAGTTCAAGCAATGGCCTTGTCTTTATGCATTACTACCAGCCAATTTCTTTATCACCTTGGGGAGGCAAGGTTTGTCCTTTATCTTTGTGCTTCAGCTCTCTACACATTATTCTTCAGCAAATAATTACATTCACGATAAATCCACAAGAAACTTTTTCTTTTTTTCCTGACAGTAGATCTCTTTGCTTAGCTGCATCTCACTCTGCCTCTGTGCAATCATTTACTCAGGTTTCAAATTCTTTTCCAGTGTTCCTATACTTAATTTGAAACTATTGCAGGAAACATCAAAAATTAGTTTAGAGAAGTATTTTTCTTCTGCTAGCCCTCATTTCACCATTTCCTCTCTCATCAATTCTCCAACCTGCTGTATTCCTTTTCTTCCTAAAAGGAATTTCTGCATTATGATCCCTAAGTTGTTCATGTTCCTGTTTAGGCTATAACTTTCTTGTCGCAAGCAACTACAGTTTATGTTTTGTGCTTCAGGCATTTCTTAGAGATAAATCATTGTGCAAATTCTCTGCTAGTGAAATGCTGTGAAGTCAGTGAGACAGCCAGCTCTTGCTAGAAACCCCTTTGACCTGCATGCAATATTTCTAACACTTCATCAACAATAAATCTATTTTGATATAACTTGCATTTTAAGATTATAGACTATTTTCTTATTTAGTATGACTATTTAAAACCCTGGGTTCTTCAGTTTGGACAACATCAATAAGCAATTTAAGAGCCCAGAGAAATTAATAACAGTCACAACTGAGCTCTGTTGTCAGGCCACAGGCCTCCTGATCTCGATGAATTGCTTGACACAGTCTCAATATCTATTATTTATCTGCAGATAACATCTTTTTGCTCAGTATGATGGAATTTTCCAAAATAATTCAACTGGAAGGAAAGATACCTTGTCAAAAAGTCAGCATCTTAACAGCTGAAAAGAAAATTTGTGAGATAAGAACTATTGGTTAGGAAGAACAGGTATTTCAAGAAGTAATATACCTCCAGAATAAGTCAGAGATTTGGACCACTAATATGAAGTGGAACATTTATCAGCTGTGCTTATCCTGAGACAGATTAATAGGGCATTAAATTGTACTAGCTTTCATTGCAGCTAAAAACATGATCACACATCTGTTTCCAAAACAATGAGAAAAGTTTATCCTTATTCACTCTCCTTCCAATGATTGCTTAATTGTTTGTTTAGCCATTTCTATGCAAATAAGCTAAGTGTTTTAATAAACATCAGGACAGAAATACTTGATTACTCATTGCGTTACAAGTCTATTACCACCGTCAAGCTTTGCACACACAGCCCCATCAATTTATCTTCTACATTTTTTCTACCAGTCCTAAGCAAATTCCTGCTTTGTGGCAAAACAAAATTAATGGCTGAAATGGAGCATCAATGACCTTCTGTTTCATCAATAATAGATATTATTTAGCAGGGGATTCTTTCAAGTATTGACTAATACTGTTCTACAGTATGTTCCTCCACATAACTTACAAGATTAAGAAAAACAGTTCTACACTCACTGGTTAAATGATCAAAATTAAGTAGTCATAATAAGTCTGATACTTAATGAAATCTGGCAGCTCAAACAACCCTGCAGGAAAAAATGAGCTACTAACAACCTATGACAGTCTACCACAGATCACTGGCACTGACATTGCAGTAATATCTACTCAAGAATAGATGTTTGCTCTAATATTTGCATCCAGAAAATACAACTGTATCTACAGAAATATGCTATGATATTTTTAAAAGCTAAGCACTGACTCTTTAATAGGGTTAATATAATATAAGGAAGACAAATAGACATTGAATATATAACCTCAGAAGCTAAGAAGCTCACCATATCTTTCTTTACATGCCCAGCTCTAAGCACCAGCACTTTACCAGGCACAGAAGAGGAGACATCACATCTGTATGGATGGAGGTACCTCTCCTGCACAACAGGCACACACAATTCACTGAAATCATCCATCCCTGGTGAGAACCACCACAGACCATGCATACTGAGATAAGTTTAAAATTCAACGTGCCCTTGTGGCCAAGAAGGCCAGTGGTATCCTGGGGTGCATAAAGAAGAGTGCGTCCCGCAGGCTGATGGAGGTTCTTCTTCCCCTCTACTCTGCAGTAGTGAGACCACATTAGGAGTATTCTGTTCAGTTCTGGTCTCCCCAGTTCAAGAGGGACAGGGAAATACTAGAGAGATTCCAACAGAGAGCTACAAAGATGACGGACTGGAACATCTCTCTTATGAGGAAAGGCTAAGAGACCTGGGGCTATTTAGCCAGGAGAAGAGAAAACTGAGAGGTGATCTTATTAATGTTTACAAATATCTGAAGGGTGGGTGTCAAGTAGAAGGGGCCAGTCTCTTTTTAGTTGTGCCCTGTGATAG